>JARVGP010000666.1:0-35410 GCA_029876185.1 Mansonella ozzardi | reverse complement strand
TTATTATTATTATTATTATTATTATTATTATTATTATTATATTATTATTATTATTGTTATCATGATCATTGCTAATTACATTGAAACTTGCGCCAAATGTTTCACACGAAATAAAAGGATGTAAAAAGTCGGGTTTTTTTTCAAATTAAATTTTTTTTTTAACTTAAATTTTTCAAATAAAATTTTCGTTTTTTTTTCATTGATGATTCAATAACCCGTAACAAATTTGACCATAAAGTGCAAAGCAAGGAAATATTAAATTAATTTCAATTTTCCACCAAAAAAAAAAACAACATCCAAATTACATAGAAATATCCTTACATTTTTGCTTCCCTCTCTTTCTATCATTCCTCTTCTTCTTCCATTATGATTAAAAATCATTGCATGTACATGGTACTCTCTTATTTCAATTGCTCATATGTATCTTATATTTATGCTTATACAATCTCGCTCCTTCCAATTTTAATGCACTTTTTCGCTCAGCTTTTCGATCTATTTCCTTTAAACAAAATTCAAACAGAAATAAAAAAAAAATGACTGTGAAAAAAAAGTGATTTTTGAAAATATGAAATCTTTAGATGATATTTTAACACCGACAATTTCACATTTAACAAACAAAAAGAATAGGAAAGAAAAAATGATGTATGACAACCTCAATTCTCCTCACTTTTCCCACTTTTATTTCACTCTTTCCATCTTTTAATCTTATTTATGATGATAGCATTAGTTATAGTTACACTTATTATCATCATTTTTTTCCTACAATTTTTCCTAATCGTTTCGAAATTTCATAAATTATTAAACTAATTTGATTTTCTGTCATTTCCATTTTTGTCAATCCTTTCCTGTCCTCAAACTATGACTGATTTGACAATTTGATGATATGATGTAAAATACTTTCTCTCATCTCTTGTTTGCTCTTTTTTTTTCAAATTTGAAAAGTTTTGTAGATGGCAATTTTTTTGTCGAATTTGATTAAATAAAATCATAAATTTAATTTTTAATGAATTATTTAATAAACTGACCATTTCTTAAATTGTTTTATTGAAAACAAACAGTTTGCTTATTTTTTTTTTTTTTTTTGACAAAGCAGTTTGACAAACGCACTTTAAGAGATAGTTACGTTAAAAAAAAATATTGTATTTAGAAAGAAGTTACAGAGATGCAGTAGATAGTATTGTTTAACAAGATAAAAATCGCTAAAGAAGTCGAAGAGAAAACAACATAGACTTGGCAGTATTTATTTCAAAGAAAAATCAGGTTTTATAATTTATGGATAAGGCTGATTTAGATTAAGTTGATTTATCAGATATACTATTGAAAAATGTTAAAAAACATGGCGGAAGAAATACCCACAGCCCTCCACTCTTCCCCTCGCTCTCCCCACAATGATATTTTTATCAAAGGTTTAACAATTTGATTTTTAACTAAATCGCGAATAACACCAATATTAGAAAGAAATTTGAAAACATAAAGATATTTAATCGGGCACTCGGATAATTAGCATGAAAATTTATTATATCCTGAACTTAATGATAGTCAAAAAAAAATGACATTTTAGTTTTTTTTAGATAAGATTAAAGTGATCGATGAATTAATTTCCTGTGTTTAATAATCCGCTTGCATCCAGTGAACAAACAATCCTAATAATTTATTTTGCCAAAGCGTGAAAATCTATTGCTTCCACTTTTTTTTTGAACAAAAGACTTAAATTTTAATCCAATTATATATTGTACATAGTGATTTTTGAAATAGCCTTAAGAATATATTCACCGATTTATTAATTATTAAATTTTCAACTTGTCTCAGCTTTTTTCTTCTCTCCGCTAAATATTAAGAATGGCCATACGATTTTGTCTGCCAATGATAAAATGGAATTGCTACAATTTTATTATGTAAATGAAAAACTTTTATTGTTAGACAAAAACACTAATATTTTTCATTTAACTTTAAAAATTTTCAATCTATCGATAAAGTAATTCATTTCTGAAATAGCAACGAATCACAACAAACGTAACATTTTTACATTTTTTTAAATTACTGTGTAATGTAATTTTGCAAATTATTGTGAAAACAGCAAATGGTCAATAATTTACACATTAACAAATTTACAGCTTTTACAAAAAATGGATAACCTTTCCTAAAAGGTTAAATTAACTTTTCATTTTCCTTTTTTTTTTATTGGACTGCAAAATTTTGTTCTAAAATTCAATTATAATGTATTTTTCTTGCAATGTTCAACTTGGAATGCATTTTACTTAAACAAAATTTTTAATATGTGAAGCGAATGGTTATGAGAATTTTGAGGCTAATAAAAATTGTCATTAATTTCTGAATTCAATTCTTATATTAAAAAAAGGATCCTTCCCTCATTAACTACTTCACTTTCTTTTGTTTTTTTTTTTTTGCATTATTTCATTTTTAAATACAATAGCGCTGAAATGTATAATTATACTTAAAATCTTGTTTTGTTAGCAGAAGTCATTCAATGCAGTCATTAGTGCTTTTTTTCCAATAAAATTTTAAAATACATGCTAAAATAAAGATAATTATTATTTTAAAGCGAATGCTTATGTGCGATTGATTGGAATTGGCATTCAGTATAACCGATCGCCGATCTTATAGGTCAGTATATAACATTCACATAGATGATGATGATGCAAAAAGACTGATTCATCATTATCATCATCAGGATGCAACAACAATTTCAACAATTCAGTTCAATAGTTTTTGATTGTCTTTTTTCCCAATTCAAAAACGACGATTTTGAATTTGTTTGATTAGTACAATTTGGATGCTTTTCAAAATTTCGGTACTTTTTTTTTTCTTTTGAAAAATGAATATAAAGAATTTTTTTTTATAAGGAAAAAAACAAGTTAAGTCAATCATCAAGAAAATTGACGATAAAATTTCAACATGTGATTTTATTCAGTGTAGAAATGTTTTCTAAATTTTTTATATTTTAATTTCGATAAAAAATTAATAGAAATAGCAGGAAATGATCTTTGAATAATAAACTGTTGTGTTGTATATCAAAGATGTGAGCATAAAAATTTTCAATGATATTTGCGTCAATTCTGTATTCTTTGCTGATTTATGCATTCAGCGCTAAAATTTAATTACAGAATATTTGAAATACCGTCGCTGCAATAGCATTGTGGAATTCATTATCAATTCATTTCATTTTTAATAGCTCTTTCATAAAATTATTTTCACTCTTAAAATAATCCGATCATTATTCGGCATTTTTAACTTTGACCGTATTTTTTTGATAGTTATAACGACCCGGCTGTTATTCTGCATTTTAACCTTTGACCTTATTTTTTTTTAATGGTTATAATGACGATTCCACAAGAATTTTTCAGTAATTTATTGTTAAATAAGTGCCACAGGTGTTGGTTAACAAAAAAGAAGGTTGAAAGAAACTTTTATGCTCCAATAATTTCGCATAACTTCGTAATGCAACTTTTGATCAATCTAAATGTAATCACCGAGAAATAGAGGGGTCGAGAGAGATCGAGAGATTTTGAATGTTTTTGCACTGGTACTACTATTCCTGGTAATTGCTTCAGATTAGAAGCATTATTGGAATGAGAGTTTTTCATTTAGCATTTCTTGAAAATTCTAATGTCCTAATTATAATCTGTGTTCGATCATAATCTTCATTCCGGTAAAATAATCTTTTTTAAATCAATAAAAGGAATCAATATATCAATATCATAGCTTAAAGAATTTTGCACATTTCTAATAAAAAATGTTTTGCACGAAAATTCCTGAAACATTTATAATTTTCTCACGTAAGCAATAATTTTTTGAATTTTTTTAGAAATTTTTTTGGTCATGCTTTCTAAGTCAATAAGAAACAGGATCTTTTGACCGGATTAAGAATTGATCAGTAAGAGACTGGTCAATAAGAAATGATCAACAAGAGATTTTTTGACCGGATTATTATTACTACCTCAGGAATTTTACACATTCCTTAAAAAAACAAGAATGTATTCAAAAATTCCGAAATAATTTAAATTTTTTATTGTTACATGGCGAAAAATTTTGGAATTTTTTTTTTGCACTGATTTTTTTATCTGTCAACGAAATAATAAAATTGTTTAAATGGAAAACTGATCGTAGTGGAAAAGTGTTAAATATTTTTTTGCATGGATTTAAATTTTAAATTTTATAATGATTTTTTACTAATGTGTTTTGTAGTAATGATGCTAATAGTTATCGAATGATATGTGTTGTAGAAGAAGACAGGAGAGGAGAATCCTGAAAAGGTCGTTAATAAAGAAATTAAAATATCCATTTAACCAATCTAGTCAATTTATCCACAATAACATCAATTATATTTCATGCACCTATAATTATTATTTAATATCGTATCAATATTTAACTGACCTGTTTCAATAATTTAAAAACATTTCAAAAAATGTGAAAAAGCAACACTTCTCTTCATTTTTAATGTTAATTTAAAAATGTTAATTCGCTCTGCATTTCTGATCTTCTTGTCACTATTCATTTGTTTCTTAATTCAATTACTTTCTAGATACGTATTTAATAATAATGAATCAAATATCAATCTGAAATGTAAATATATTAATTCGAATTTGATTCCATTTATAGAAAAAAACAAATTCGGATATTTCAAATGCAAATCTATTTGTTGAAAAACTTTACTCGAATGACTTGAATTTGTTTTAATTTTAAAAATGTATGGAAGGCATCTTTTTACTTCAGCCAATAATTTAATTTGGTTTAATGAAGCATGCATGAAAGTGTAAATTTTTTTAAATTTCTTTTAAAACGCTGTTTTTGCACTTCAATTTATTCAGTAGCGTATTTTATCAAATTATCATCAAATTTAACAACTTCTACAAAATGTAATGTAACTACATAAATTTAAAATTAATAAACTCGTGCAAATTTAAATTAAAATTTGCATGAGTACGTGCAAATTTTGAAATTAAACAGTGCTTTGAAAAAATTTTTAAAAAAAAATTGAATTATTAACAACAAGTAATTAGCTTGTCTTTTAAATGAAAAATTTTCTTTTTTAAAAAAAAATAAAAAAAACGAAAAAAATTTTTCAAGTAACTGAAATAAAAATATATTTTTCTCTCAAATAATTTTTAACCAATAAAAATTTTTTTGTTTTTTCATTCATTCGAACAATTTTATTTGATTATTGATTGAATTTCCGGATTTATTGACAAAAAATTGAATGTTTCGCGATCCAAAAAATTTGTTTCTTTTTTGCTTCGCCTCGTGTAAAAATTTATTTCTTAATTTTCAGCTCATTTATTTTATTTGAATTTTTTGAAAAAAATTATTCGTTATAATTTGTTTCAGTCATTTGATTCCATTTGCTATTGGTCACTATGATAAAATTTTCTTTCTAATGTAGTAATAACGAATATGTGTGCTGGTGACATGCATCACTGAACTTCATCTATTTTATTTTGTGTTATTTCATTTAGTTTCATTTCGCTTCATTTCGTTTCTTTCCATTTTAGTTCACCTCACTGCCAGCATTTTTTTTTTTTGCTTAAGTACATTTGATGATTTTTAAACAATAAAATATTTTATGAAAAAATTTTCCATAATACTATTCGCAAATTTGTTTATAATAATTATAACAGCAAATAGTTTTGCTAAAATTTTTTTATTTGCTCTTCAATATTTTGTTAGCATTTGTGCTGTGTTGTGCTAATCGTTCGTACTTCTTTCACTTAGTTGTTGTACTGGTGGCGCACTGAGTGAATATGATTACCGGTAATAACTTGAATTCAATTAACAATACCAGTTTTCATTCAAATTCATTTCGATTTCCAATCCAGCACTTGCCATATTAAAAATTTACATGCTTATTTAAATTTACACTGAATGTGTTTTGTTTCATTTTAAAAAAATTTTGTAACATTTTATCTTATGCTAATTGTTTTTACAAAATTAATTTTTTTCACTAACAAGTACTTTAATCGATTAAATTTTAATTGAATTAATTGAATAACTAACATTAGTTAAATAAGTAATTTTGTTAATTTGTTAGTTTTAAAAGTTGGAATTAACTGAATTGAACTATAGTTATAATTTCAATCAATAAGTGCTTTTTCATTTCATCATTCTATTTTCTTAAGAAGAAGAAAAAAATTTGATGGCATTCTGTCGTGCAACATTAATCGAACGAGTATTAAATAATAATAATAACAGTGCCATTCAACGTCCTATTACAACTTTGGGAATTTCACAAAGTTGGAATGATATTGAATCATTTGAACGAGTAAGTATTGTTTATTTGAATTGATTCATTTAAACGAGTAAGTTATTTATTTGAAGTTAAACAATTTTATTTTTAAATTTTATAACAAAGATTTAATACGCAAAAAGTTTATGAAAATATGTTTGAATGAATTTAAAAAAAAATTTCAAAAAATGATTGTTTTTTTTTTGATAATTTTTTTTACAAATATTTTCCAATGTAACTAGTATTATTTAATAGTAAAAATATATTTGTTTGCAATTTGGTAAAAGAAATCATTTAAGGATAATATTATGGAAGTTTATCGTAAACTTGCAAATATTGAAGAACAAATTTGGGGTAAAGTTATTGTAATGGAAAGAAATATTCGCTCTGCAAAGGCTTATCTTCGATCACGTATTATTACTATTGATGGAAGTGAAGTTGAATTTGATGGTTTACGGTAAGATTTTATTAAATTCAAAATAGTACTTCAGATTTAACAATGCATTTTTTCTTTTAGCCAAAGATAAATAATGATTGTTTGATTAGTTTTTAAAAAAATTCTTTTTCTTAAATTTTAAATTGCAGTCAGTTGTTTATCAAAATTATTATAAAATTCCTCAAACCTTCTGTGACACGTTTAAAACGTGTAGTACATATTTTTGATAAAAAGAGATGTACATAATGTGTTGTTCTTCTTGAAACAACATGGCTAAATATAGTCAAATATCAAGATACCCAATAGACTGATTACTATCAGTCGTTTGAGTGATTATTCCAATACTATCTGCTGACTTAATTTAAATAAACTTAACATAAATTAAATTTGAAGGATCAATTATTTCTTCGTACAAAATTCAATCAAGTTAGATCAAACTTCAAATTCACTTTTTTTAAAATTACACTGTAAAAAAATTTTGCTTATCTTTACCAACCGGATTTAAATTCTAGAATGCATGTTGTTCCAATTTAAAAAAAAAAGAAAAAAATGGAAATGAAAATTAAAGAAATATATTATAACATAAAAGTACTGCAGCAGTAATATTTAGAAATAACCGTAACACAGCAGTTCAATATGTTAATAAAATGCTAAATTATTAATAAGCTTCATTTCACAAATACTTCATTTTTTTTCCCTGTACATTGATAGGATCAATTAAAAGGTATCTTATTTTAAAAATATAATGGCAATAATTATTTAAAATGATTTTGGGCACTTTTTTCCTTTTAACAGAATTTTAATTAAACATCCTAAAAAAAAAATCTCTACCATAATAATAATTCATATTTCTTTTGAAAAATTTTGATAAAAAACTAGTTCTTCTTTTTTTGATCATTTCACATTTCACTTCAATTATAATAACACAATTGAATTTTACTATACTTAAATTTACATGTGTAAACAGCAATTTCAATTTAATTATTATAATTATGAAAATTGGAAAAGAATTATTATCACCATGAAATTGAATGCAGTTTTCCTTTCGTCCATTTTCAACAAGATTGATCATATATATTGAAATAAAATTCTCAAAGAAATATTTTCGCATTTCAATTTTAATTTTGCAAAATTCAATTTAAAATTTTTTCACATTCAGTTTTACTTTCACGAAATTTAATTTTATTTTTACGAAATAAACAAAAAATAAATTTTTGATTTTATTGTTATTATTATTTTTTCCAATATCTGTTTTCATCATAGAATTGGTTTACAACGATTTGGCAATTCATACCGTGACAATGGTACGATCAGAGCATTTGAAGCTTTTGGAAAAGTATGCGAGAATTTCTGTTTTTTAATTTTCAAATAGCATGCTAGCTTTTTTTTTTTTTATATATAAATATCTCATTGCTAAATAAATTTAGTAATAGTGATGAGAAAAAAAAATGACGATAAAGTTTTTTAGTAAAACTTTATTAGAAATAGGAAATATGTTTATTGATTTTCTTTTTTTAAATAATTTATTAACAAATATTATTAATTACTATGCTTCTATCCTGATTAGAATGTCTACTGATTCAATTCCAAATTGTTTATTTAATATTTTTCAAAAAAGAATGATTATTATTTGACAATTATCCTATGCGTGATTTCACGTGATTTTGCGTTCACGTTTCATGCAAGTTTTTAGCATTTAGCAATGACTTTTTTAACTTGCAGAGTTCAAAAAGAATTGTTGGAAATACGTCAAAGAATGATTGATCATTTTTCAGGGTGTAAAAATGAAAATTGATGATTTTGGTAATGTTTGGCTCAAATGTATCGAAGGAAGTGTATTTGTTAATGGAATATTAGGCGAGATGATTGTTAAAAATGATCCAATTAAAGTGAGAGCAAAAATAAAGAAAAAAATTTTTTTTTACAAAATTATCAAAATTGTTCGGTTATTGTTAATAATTTTTTAATTTGTACGCGTTCCCAGTAAGTGCTACAATGCTATCTAAAGCAATACCGTAAGCTTCCAAATAAATTTATTGATACCAAAAGCAATAATATCATATGCTTGCGGTAAATAAAGTAAAAAGATTTTCGGGTAATAGAAATTTAAAATTATAAATTTTCGTCAATTTTTGGACATGTATATATTTTTAGATTTTTGATTTGAAAATTCTCAAAGAATTTATTGCGCAGCAAAATGATTTTGATGAAACTACTGCACGTGATCGATACAGTAGAATGGCAATTACTTATGCACATGTTTGTTATAGTTTCATTACTGATGAATGATTCCTCATTTGCATTATTTTCGATGTTATAATGATTTTTGAAAAAACGTTTAAAAAAAAAACGGTATGAAATTTATTTTCAGATTGATAAACCAACTGATCCTCTATCATCAGCTTTATGGTTTGCTATAATGCATCTAGCAGCACTAGAAATGATACAAATTTTACTTCCCATTAATTCAGGTAAGTTCTGCTGGCTAAATTATTCAGGTATGTTCCTCTACTAAATTATTTAGATATGTTCCTTTGGATATTTTAATCTCAATAATTCAGGTATGTTTCTCGGGAGTACTTGAAATCATTGAAATCTTTAAATCGATAAAGCCGCATTAATAATAAAAAAACGAGCTTAGCAATCAATATACTTTTGTCAATTTTTTTGAAGTAAAATTTCAAATTTTTAGCTCCGCTAAATTTTAGCCTCAAATACATCATCACCATCTACAAGTACTGAACTTCATAGCATTGAAGGATATGTACAGCCCAATAGTGCAGAAATAACCTGCAACGGGCGTAGCATTTCATCGACCAGTTCCGGCTCTTCTCATTATTCCGGTGTTAATTCTGCTTGCTGGAATCGACAGCTAAGGTAAAAGTCTCCTTATTTTTGACGAATTTACCAAACTTTTTTTTGTAGTTCAAAAATCTAGAACTTGATATGATTTCCTGTGATTTCAGATCACGTGGTGGTGCATACAAAAAAATTAATCGTGAAACAAATATGTATTCGACATCACGGAGTACTACTAATTCTGAACAGGAAGTTTGGCTTTTGCTTCAACTTTTTTTTTTTTTCAGGAATCAAACTTTTTTTCTACTTCAAAAATCTAGAACCGTAAAATTTCCTGTGATTTCAGATTACTTTAACAGATAACTTATTCAATTATGAGCTATAAATTTTTTTTTTCAAGAAAGGAAATATATAATTGAAATTGGAAAAATGGTTAACTTTAGTTAAATGGTTAAAATGATTATTTTGTTAATAATAGGTTGAAAAAATGGTACAGTAAATAGAATTAATAGGTTCGTTAGCATAGTTAAAACTGTAGAAGAAAAATTAAACGAAAATACTTAGGATTTGTAAGATTATGTAAGATTTGTAGGATTATTGTAAGATTTGTAAGATTATTATAAGAAAGTTATTGTAAGCTATTGAGAAGTGTATGATTTTTGTCAAGAATATCTGATGTATTCAAAGTACAAATTTAAAAATTAATTTAAGTAGTCCTCCAAATTAGACATATATCCCATGCATATGTATATTTTAAACGCATATTTCAAAAGAGAAGTAATACTTATAGTTAATGAAGTAAATTGGAAATTTTTCTACTACAGTTAGTGAAGTAAATTGAAAATTTTTCCACTTAGTATTTTACTCATCTCACTAAATTGATATTTCGAAAAAAAAAATCTATTCAAAAAATATTCCGCATGAAATAATTATTATATGAGTGTTATTTAGGCTGCAGCCTTTCGTATATCCATTTTCTTAAAAAAAAAAAAACTAGTTCTTCAAATTTCAATTTTTTACAGCAACGTAAAGAAACAGGTCGAAGTCTTTTGGATTTAAGTGATTTTGATCGATTACGCAATCCAGTATATTTTCGAAAAGAACGTGAGAAACGTTATGATCCAGGACATAAACGTTTAAATCATTTCACACAACAACTGCCATCTTCCCCTCTAGCAACACCATACTGCTCATCAAATATCGGTTGGCGTTCACGAAGTGAAACATCACTTTACTGTGAAAGACTTTAAGAAAAATCTTGCCTTAATTCCCTCATTTATTAAGTAGTTCAATACACCAGATGATTCCTTTAAGCAGTTCAGTAAATCAGAATTTTGGCTAATATTTAAATCAATAATTGACATCTAGTTCTAATACACTGCAAATGAATGATAGTGTAAGAAAGTCGTTAGACAATATTTGAAAGGTAATTTTTCGTAGTTTTTTCAAAATTTCTCTACTAGAAGCAATCTCGAGGAAAATGAACCCTCAAAATCCTGACTTTTTTTTTAATTCCCAATATTTACAAAATTTGATTAAAAAAATTTAAAGCCCAGAAATTTTAAATTCAAAACTCACATCAACGTCTACAGGGGAAAAACAGCATTTTTTGAATATCGCTAATAAATTTTGTGATTTCATTTTAAGAATTAAAAATTATGACAACATTTAAGATTTATTTTTTTATTGTTTAATTTTTTTTTTTTTTATACATTTCCCTATAATTGTGAACTTAGCGAGCTGCTCTATGGTTGTGCCCTTTTAGGATAAAAGTGCTTTAATCATTCGTATTATTAATTTATATCTCATCATAACTTCATGACGAATGTTTCTATTACTATTTATCGTACTAAAATATCAAATATCACAGCGAAACATATTTCTCAACAAACATTATTATTACTGTAAAAGTTGTGAAATGGAAATTATAAACAAGAAGCCAATTAAAAGAGGATAATTAATGAAAGAAACAGTAAGGATTGCATGCTAAATCAATTTAGTCTCTGATATGAGCCAGCAAATTTTGATATTATTACCAGATTTGGATATTTTATTTTCGCATAAATATCTTCAGCAATATCAGTAAGTTAGCCACAGTTCATGTCTGAATATTTTTTAAAAAATTTAAACCAAAATTTCAATCTGGCCAAGAAAATTTTTCAAAAAGACAAGAAATAAAAGAAAAAAACAAATACATTTATAAAATTCACAACTTCCAACATTCATAATGCTAAGTTTGAAAAAAAAAAAGGGAAATTTCACATTCCGCAGCTACGGTAAATGAATATACAAAAGTAGCATGTGAGAAGGTTAAATTGACTAACCATCATATCTTCAAAATATTACTTTCGAAGATTACCAAAAAAAAGTGTTAAAGGAAAAAATTTCTCATTAATTATTCAATGTAACAAATCTTTTCAATGTCCTACTCAATGACTACTCACAGCTTAATGAAAATATGAAATAAAGCTTAACAATTAAAACTAGCTAATTTACACGTGCTATTGTAAATTATTTTAAAAATTAGTCTAATTGATTTTTTTTTAAGAAAATCTTTTATACAGCCAGCACCTTCAAATTAGCTGCCATATAAAAATACATTGATAATTTAATGACCATTTAATCTTTCTTTATCCGAGTTGTTGCTACACGATAAATAATTGAATCTTTACCCGGATTCATATTCCACATACCAACAGCTACGAAAAGAATGGTTAATGAAAATGCAATAGTTACGAGCAGAATTATTCCAAACATAGCCGGATAATCATCTGATGAAAACTGAAAATATAGAGAAAAATAAATCGACTACAAAACCATGGAAATATTCTTTTAAAATATGCCATCATTAACATTTAAAAAAACAAAAAATTATCTATCATTTTAAAATATGCCATTTAACATTGAATCTTAGCTTTTTAAAACGATTTAAAACGAAATCGACATGGCATTGATAAGATTGTGAAATAATTTTAACAGTGAAGAATTTATATTATAATATATCTAAAAGTTAAATAAAGCAAAACATTGTTTATTACAATATGTAAGCCTTATCGGAAATTACGAACCATCCGACAAAGAAATTTTACAATTAAAAATTATAAACAAGTATAAAATGAAATGCATTATCAGCTACCGGGTAATTTTAAATAAAGAATAAAGCCAACTATGTTATTGTTTAAAAAAAACGGATGTAGCTACAAAACCTGATAAACGTTCAGCTCCTTACGTAATTGCATTATTCGATCAGCGCTGCTATCAGGATTCTGAAAATAAATACGGCTGGTCAAAATCATAAATTAACAACAGTATTTCTTATTCTCGAATTCATAAAGAACAGCGTACAATGTCGTACATATTGAACAAGTTAAATGCTCATGGAAACGGTCATAATCGGTGCACAACACCATGCGAATTTATAAAGTTTAAATTTTAAAATTTATTACATTCGATTTGTAAAAAAAAATTTTAATTGAAAAGAGGAATAAAATAGTAAAAAATATCTTTTTCACACAGTTTCTATTCTTTCTTTTCACTGCAAACTGTGTCCTTGAAGTGGATAAGCAGACTTTATTGGTGGTAAAGCTAGCAGAGCGTTGTCTGCTACTGGTGATCAAATATAGAGAATTATCTTTCAACAATCACGGAAATTTGTGCCTCATATGCTCTGATGGTAACATTCATTAATATCACCTTCCATTAAAGCTGGCCAACTCGAAACAGATCAATCTTATTTAGAAATATTTAGATTAAGATTTTACAACAAATGCGTTTTACCTGTCTTTTCTGCCTGTTTTTGATTTCAGACATCGACTCCGTAATGATTTCCGCAATCAAACGGTCACTGTATATATTTTTCAGCGTGGAAATGAAACGTTCAATTGCGTATTCTAGCTCGCTAAGAGCTATTTTATACTCATCCTCGCTTAATTCTTGCTCAATAGTTTGCAAACCGTTCACGTCGATAATGAAAATTGTTGGAGTGTTTTTATTATGAACAATTTTCGATTTACTTATCTAAAAAATTTGAAAACAATGAAAATTTTGCTATAATTGTCAAGAACAGTTTTAAGGACACTAAATTCTGCCCATTTCAAAAATTTGGTTATCAGAACTTAAAGTTACAATAACAAAATATCTATATTAACCATTTAGCCATGTCTTATATCCTTACGTTCGAATATGAAGTGCGTTCGAATATGAAGTGCTGAGAATAAGAATAATCTAACATTTTACCGATTCTGTAATTTTATGAAGATTTTCAATTTCCTGTCGCAGCGGTTCGCTTTTCGTCTTGATTTCAATTTTAGAGGAAGCATTCAGTGCATCAAGAGCAATCTGTGTACCTTCAAAGTGTGCATTACGCATCAGGATCCATTCCTGTTCTTCATCACCAAATACCTTATCGCTAATCAATTCTTCGTGATTGAAATCTTTGCCCTCTGACGATAAAGCATATCCAGTGGGCAGTAAATTGTTCAAAGCTTTCCCATCAATAACAGTAACTAAAAGTAGATCAAATTAAATCTCAGCAAACAAAATTGATTTTCCGATCAATCAATAACAGTAATTAGTAGTAAACGAAATTTGATCAAATTAAATCTGAGCAAACTTCCCGATCAACTCGGGCCGGTTTTTCTCTCTTCTGAGACAAAAAAACACCAACCTACTGCTAGTGCACGTGGTCTTCTAAAAATATCTCCATCACTTGCCCATGTTACCGGAGCCTCAGCTGTATATCCTAGCATGTATTTGTTTACTTGTACAACATCACTCTTAGATAAAAAAGTTGTAGTAGGATCCGGAAGTTCAACTGGTTTCGAAACTAGAAAATACAGTTCAGCACAGAGTAATCCTGAAAAACATAATCATCCGGAATATGAACAAAAGAAATTTTTGCAAAGAATTAAATCAATTTGATGAAAAAATACAAACCAGATTTCGATATAAAGAGAAAATATAGTAAGTAGTTACCTTGCATCAAAGAACACAGTATCGCTAAAACTGCCCAGAAATAAGCCATTCTCAATTGACTGAAATTCATTTTTTTAAATGCTCGTAATCTGTCGAAATTAGTGAAAAAATCAAATAACTCCATGAGAAAATACATCACATTAAAAATATATCACGAATGTTTGTATCGTTGAACAGTCAGAGTCTTTTGCAAAAAACATTAGGAGGGAAACAAAATTTATTTTTGTTCGTAAAAAACAACTGAGTGACAGCAAAAGTAATTTATAGCATATTTATCACCAAATTCCACGTTGCACACCAGATAATTGACCATGATCAGCAAGATGTCTGAAATATCAGCAAAAATTCACCTTCAAAATTATGCGATTACCATACTGTAACTTCAACAATACATTTAAAAAAATATCAATCACTCAATCAAATATTTCACTTATTCTTATTCTGTCATTAATTAGATTATTAATTTGCTACAAACCGACTTTTGAATTTGTAATTAAAAATATTTCATAATCATATAAAATTTAATTTTAATTGTTTTACCTCGAGAGAAGGTAAATTATTCAAAATTGGAATTAAAATTATCAAAGAAATAAAAGTATGCAAAAAAGTACCTGAAAATTTGTCGATGTAGATGAAATCTATTCAGCTTACCACGTCGTGCACCACTAAACTGGCATAAATGTTGAACAAGATTTGGACATGACGCTTTCGGAAAATTATGCAACTTTATGGCACATTCATTTCTAATCATTTCCGGTAATATAGTATTACATTTCAGTGCCTTCAATCGGACACGATCTGGCCCAAGTTCAGCTAGCAAATGTCGCCTTTTCACATCTCTTTTCATTCGCCATGTTGACCAAAATGTCATCCGATTACCATCTTTCCACCATTCACGTTCCACATAATATGGATATTCGTCTAGCCTGCATAAAATAAAATATATGTACAGTTGTTAATTACTTAAGCTTTTTAATTTAGTGACTACAGAAATGTAGCTGGTTGAAATGTAACTGACATAAATGACATTTGCATATGATTGATTTCAAATCTATTTTCGAAATATAGTAAATAAATTACTCGAACAAATTTACAACTAATTCAAAATTTCACTTTAGTAAACTTCTTATAATACTTTCCTAATTAGACTAACTGACGATCAAACTTTAGCAATTTACCAAATTTTACTTTAGTTCTTTCAAAGCTTTTTGACTGTACGGTAAAATAGGTTGTTCTTTCTTCATAGCATCCATAGCTACACTTGGAAGTTCACTTTCAACAGCTGAATTATCATTATTATCCGATGTAGACGGAACTATGTCACCAATATCGATTGTCTTAGAGCTCATGAAATGGCTCGTAAAAGTAGTCATTCGATTCCATGATACATTCAGTTTTGATAGCATAGACGGGAACGATCGCAAAATAAGCATTAAAGCTGTAATTAGAAATAAAAATTAATTAAAACAATAAAGCATGCGAACAATTACCATCACAGAGTTCTAATGTAACATATGAGTGCACTTTTTTTTTTAACAGAGATTTCAAAATTTTAGCAAAAATTCGCCATAACTTCATCAATGATCTGTTGTATGAATACACCATCATTTCATTATTCATTAATCATTTGACTGAAATATTTTCAAAACATACTTGCATGTCACAATTTAAATAAATACAGTTACACTGGGATAGTTGTAATGAAAAATAATAATAATAATAATGTATTAAAATAATAATGGTAATCAAGTAATGCCGATCACATTACTTCGGGAAATCTCCGACTTTATTAAGATCGAATTATCGAATACGGTAACTAGAATATTACGATAAAAACAAAAAACATTCCAATCTAAGATTTCAAACTTAAGATTTTGAAAATAATACTGTGACATTGTGAAAAGATATATAAAAAAATATAAAAACAATACTTAAGTTAGATTACTTTTTATTTTAGTTACTTTAGCTTACTTTTTTTAATGTTAGAAAAAGAAATTGAAAATATTTTCATACAGGAAATAACCTGAAAAAACATTACTGTAAAATTTTTTGCTTTAAATTTATTTATTTCAATAAGGCACACAATCACATTAGAATACTCGTAATCATGAAAAAACAAACTATTCATTGAAAGTACTGCAATAGATATTAAGGAATATTATTTCCAAACATATGTGTAGATGAAAAAAGTTGAAAAAAACACACACATATATATAAACGCATAAAAACTGAGGCAAATAACCAAAGGCTGAAATAATTTTGGTCAACAAAGTAAAAGATATGAAATTAGATGAAATAAATTCTCATCTAATTAGAGAATTTTCATCTAACTAATTAGAAGCTATCAAATTTGCTGCCAATAATTTACATAGAACAGTTAGTCTCAAATTTTATAAAGCTTTTAGGGAATACTTTTTCTTTCTCAGCAATATCAACATTACACTCAAATAATTCAATATAAAAATTCAAATTTAAGAAAATATACTGCTGATCTGATATCATGTAAAGTAAAAATATTCACAGAATCAATCACCTAAATGCATTATTCCTTATTCTTTACCTTATTTAATTATTCCTTACCTTACTTAATTAATAAGCAAAAAACGGTTTAAATGCGTTTTTAATAATTGTATGCATATACATTAGAATGTAGAAAAACTGAAAATGAATATTATCTACATAGATAAAGGAAGGACAGCAGGATAATTATTTATAGTAATTATGAAAAAATACAATGGAACATTGGAAGGAATCGTTATGTTTACTTACACATATATATGTGGAGTAGATGGATCTATCCTGAATATAATAATAGTTTTAAATGGATAATCCGGACAAAGCATACCGGGAACACTTTTTCTAGACCAAAATTTTTTGTTCTCTAGGCCAAACTTTCGGTTTTCTAGTCGATATAAGTACAACAAATATAGCCAAACAGTCAATGAACGGTAAGTTTAAATAGTTAAACATTTGTCATATGAATTCCGGAAAGAAAGCAAAATGCACCAACGTTCCAGGTAGAAAATATGATGAAGTTGAAGGATACTCAAATCTAAATTCAATAGAACTCAGATTTTTAAAAAATTAATCAGGGGAAGAAATTCGACGAGCCAGCTTTGATTTTTGTACGATTCACGAAAATACGTATTGAACCATTCATATCTGCTGAAATGATCACATCACCATGAATTTGCCGATCTGTTATATTCTTGCTTGATTTTGACTGTTCACTTCGATCATCACCGCTACGACGTTGTTCCAGAAGGTTTAGAAAGAGCTGTGGACGAGGTGCAAATATTGCAACAGTTACACATGCTGAGTGACCTAAGATTTCATCAATAATAATTACTCGGGTTAAACGAATTGATAAATGCAGCATGAAAATTTGAATCATTCTGATCATTCTGATTACTGTCAATAAGATGCCTGTTATTACATGAAGGATGCACACAAATATGCCTTTGATGAAAATGTGAAAGAAAAATTGCAACCTCAAATCACCATTCATCAAATTCAACTCAAATCATAACTCATCAAATTCAACTCAAATCATCACTCATCCAAATTTATTTCATTGTCAGTTTGTGCTCGTATCTTTTCTCAAAATGTTGTTCAACGATTTCCATAACTGTTGTAACTGTTATGACGTCTTCATGAGAATTTTTAGAAAAACAAAATTCTCAAATAATAATAACCTCGTAAACGTTGCCATGAATCGTTGCGATCTTTGCGAACAGCTAATGAAGATGGTAAATCAGCAGTTGTCCAAATATAAATAAAACGATCTTCACTTCCACAAACAATATGTTTACCATCAGGTGATAAAGAAGCTCGAATTTGACTTCTTTCATTCTGAGCACCCTGCAGATGAAAACTAAAAATTTATAAGGAAACAAGGTAAAAAGGAAGGAAATCTTCAAGTATACCTTAAATTTACAAGTAAGAGCCATATCACGTAAATCATACATGCGAATACGTGAATCATTCGAAGTGACCAATAGTTTATCTCCATGGACGGCTAGGCCTGTAACCTGAAAAGACTAGTAATGCTTATACTTGAGTAACAAAAACATATAACAAATGGAGAATTTAATCTACTACACTTATTTTTATTAAAAGATAAAAAAAAATTGCGAAATATTTAAAAAATTAATTACCTTATGACCTCTGGCATTTTTGCCTCGACTTGACCTAACATCAATAACAGTGTGATATTTAAGCTGATCTGTTGTATAGAAAAAACAACGACCATCGTATGTACCTACTACAGCAAATTTCCCATTTTTAGCGAAAGCGATAGCTGTTATAAATTTTACTTGTTCCACTTCATTCCACAAAGCTACTTTCTTGTCCGGTATATGCCATAGGCGAAGTTTACCATCTAATGAACCAGAAAGAAAATACCGATCATCCTGAAAAAAAAAAGCAATAATGTGAAAAGATAATTTTCAACAAATGACATTTTAGGATTCTTCAAACTTTAAATTACAAAAATTTTCATATTTTTATTGATAATATTCCACAAAAATATAAAAGCAGAAAAATCTGAACCTTTGGCATGAAAGCAATGCATGTAACAAAATCCATATGTTGAAAGCAACAAAGACATTCGGGACGGGAAAGATGCCACAGTTTAACAGTACGATCCATTCCGGACGATAAAAGAAAGTAATTGCGAGACCAAGATAAATCCAAGACATCAGCAGTATGACTCCTATATGTACATAATGGTTTAGATGCCATTAAAGCAGTTGTTAGGGAGTTACTGTCATCATCGTGTGATGTGGATGATCCAGCACTTTCGCCAAGCTGAAACACCTTTCCGGTAAGAAAAACAATGCAAAGAAACAATTTCTCATCCATAAAAAAAAAACTAGCTCAGCAAATATGTTTGAATATCAAAAAGTTAGGCAAGCTGTAATTTGAAAGTTGCAAATTTAAAAGCAAAAATTCAGCATTCACTGATTATCAATATCAGTGCTGCACTGATCATCTCACTAGTCAAATATATATTATATTTTATTCATCTTCAGTATTGTCCCCTATTTCTTAGAGTTTTCTAGAGCTACTGATAAGATCTGTAATAAAAAAGTGAAACTGCCAGAAAAAGTTTGTTACTACGTTTTATAACCAACAAAATTACTTAATCATGGTAATTATTTAGAGATTTACCGTAGTACAGGAAGAGCGTGAATCATTTTCAATATCTTGCATCGGATTTTGCGATATATTTTCGCCCGCATTCATCGCAATTTTCTTCGAATGAGAATTGTAACGATCACGTAAGGCATTGAAATATGACAAATGATTGCGCAGTACCCAAACCCGTATTATGCTATCTTGACCAGCCGTAGCTAAGAGACGTCCACATAATGAAAATTTCATGCACCATATAGCTCCCTGAAATTGACAGATTATGGACCCAGTTACCTACAACTAACAGTAACAAAAAGATATTTATTAAAATCCTTATTAACGTTTGCCGATTTATATCTATACATTTAATGAATTCATAATTATTTTTCATAATTGGACTTTCATGAATTCATCATTAGAGTTTCATGATTTCGCGATAAAATATATATAGGAAGCAAATATCTTTTTGTTACTATTAATCCTTTATCCATTCTCATAATCAAGCAAATTACATCTTTAACTGAACCTAAATATTTACTATTTCATAATCAGATTTAGGAATTGTAAATAAATGAAATGAATTGAAGCAAATAATACAATTAATATAAAATAACTAATATATTTTCTTATTCTATAAAATTATATTAAAACAAAATCTATTTGGATGAATGAAAAATGAACAACCGTATGCTCGTTGTTTAGCTCTTGGTAGCAACGTGTACCATCAAAATCAAATGGTCCTTTCTTCGAATTCCTTGGCCGTACAATGGGAGTACCCTCAGCTATGGTAGAATCTTCACGATCACTTTCAATACAACTTTCATCATCTTCTTTGGAGAATTTTGATGTTGAGCTGAATAATTTAAGCAATTTAGAACAAAAACATTACATTAAAATATTGAATAGGGAAATTAATTGCGCAGCGCTTTAAGAAAATCAATTACCCTGAAGATACGACATTTTTTGCCCGTAAAAAAGCACCACGAAATAGCTCAGATGCATAGGTTCCATATCCCTTAACAAATCCCGCTGCTCGACTGAAACTGCTTGGCGATGGAGTTGTATGTGAACAAGAACCATCTTCCAATCTGCAATCAAATTAGAGTACTTTCTGTGCAAATGACTAACATAATTTTTTAAGTAAATGTTAGTTTTTAAATAAAATTATTTTCATCATCACAAACTTAGTATGAAAACTAACTCTCCGGAACTGTGCTGGTGTCCTTTCATACTCATACGTCTCTCCACATCCCGAGTTATAGGGTCTGAATATTCGGTTTGAGTATTTTGTTGTGTGGCACTGTTATCCCTCGCAGAAACTTGTTCCGGTGATGCTTCCGAACGACCCGTATCCGCAAGATCCTTTGACGATGAATCTGAATCCTACAACAAAAGAGAACTTTCGCAGAACATTTATTCCAATATAGCTGAAAGAAGATAAAATACTCAAATTTAAAATAAAAATCAATAATTGTTTTCCGGAAGTTGTAAGCACTATAGAAAGACAGATAACAGCATGAACCATTTTTGATCGATTTGTAGATACTGGAACTGCGGTTTGCAATTTATTTAATTTGTCCTGAGAAGCAACATCCGCCACCTTGCCGTCGTTTAAAATTGCTTTATTTGGAGAGGGAGCAAGAATTGAAGAATTAGTAGAAAATTCTTCGCCAACGGATGATAAGCGACCGCTTGGTGTAACTCGCACAGGTGATTCCACTTCCTCTCTGAAATGACCGAGAAAAATCACTAGAGAGTTTTTTCCAATTGGCTAAAAATTTTGCTCCCCATACCAGACTAATGTGCTTAAATCATGAATTACAAATAAAAGTATGGAAGTCTACACAAAAAAAAATTTACACGTTTGATGAATATTCGATAGAATCATTGAAAATAATTTGATTGACTGCATTATGAGATCTCTGTGAGTTTGTGATCCATGTACATGAGAATCATCAGGCATAATTCTCCTTCATGCATAGTTCCAACAATCTTGGATGTTCCCAGCAATATCTTATTAATAAACTAACCCCAACATAAATAAACTTCCAAGACATTGTTAGGAGTCAACAAACGTTTGAAAAGTATCCATTACTGTCAAATAAGAAAGAGATTTTCGCAGTCAGTAGTAATAACTATGATTTATTACAACAAATCAAAACTTACTTTAATTGTTCATTAAGTATTGAAGAAGTGATTTGATGAATAACGCCCTGTGCGTCGCTGTTTCTTAAATCTTCTTCTTCTCCATCATATGATAAATACGGTGAACTACGCGGAGAATCGGTAAAATATTCTCGTTTCAAAGAATTACTCTTATCACTACGTGGTGGAAATGGACCTGATTTCATGCTTTTTGCCAAACTCAATCCACGATCCAGCGAATTTGTTTTTGCATGTCCACGTAATCGGGCAAAACCGTCAGCCAACAAAATAGCATCCTTCTTCAACGGTTTGTCCTGTTTAACGCTGCAAATTTTTATATCAAATCAGTTTCAACCTGCTAGATCAGGATTTTGAAATAAAATTTTCCAGTTAGGACTTCGGTCGAGATGATAGCGTTCCCAAATTCATAGTATTAAACATATTAAATCTTGAATTGGCATTACAATGGTTAGTAATAAAGAACATTTGAAACCTTCAAAGTAAAGAACCCCCACTACACAAATGTTTCACAGAATTGTGGTTGGAAAATGAAATCATGTAAACACGTACGATTGAAATGATGAATGGCTTTCATCAGTCTTTGCTTCTTCCATTTCTTTCGTTGGTGATATCCTGGAAACTTTTCAAATAATTTAAAAATGAAATAAAGGAAATTCAGGCAATTTTCTTTTCTTGAAAATGAGCTGTAAGTAATACAGTAAAAGTTAGAAAAGGTAGGAGAAAAATCCAACATACCTTTTTCCAAAAAGCGAATCTACCTGTTGAGGTGAAAGGGCATTAGGAAGTCTTCCACACAGATTTCTTGGTGGTAATGGTGGAGGAACACTGTGAGGAGGTGGGAGCTTTACACCAAAGGCGGTATTATCGCATGATGTTGAAGATTTTGGAGAACAAGACGGTGATACTGATTCTACATTTCGCGATCCATTGTCATTATCGAAATTAGTCTTCCGTGAGGACGATTCTGTTCCGCTGAAAATTGTTACTTTAGCGAATTTCTATATCATACTTTAATACGGTTAGATTGGAACCCTTCCAAGAAAAAAAAAAGAAAATGAAATGTTATTTTTAATACAGTACTTTTATGAAGAGATGTGTTCGATTCTTTGCAAGAAAGTAACATAAGATCGAAAAAAGATTCTTTTCATATCCATTTCATATATTAATAACCTTACTTGCTTTGATTTTGGTGATTTGAAAAAGCCTTCGTGCTAATTGTATCAGCTGGATATACTAATTTCATCTTTGTATAAGGAGCTTGTATGAGTAAATTGCGTCCCCAGGATGCTAAAGATGCACTTTCGCTTGCTGAACCAGCATCATCATCATAACCACTACCAATGGTATTCAACAATGTATGTCCTGAACCAAATTCATTCGTCATTCGATTCCGTAAAGCATCTAAACGGTACCGACGATCAGCTGCTATATCATCCTAGAAAAAATGAGGGAATATAAACCAAGAGAAAAGATAACTAAAATTTAGAATATAAATCCCGTCAAGACAGAAAAAAATCAAATGAAATTTTGCTATATGTAAATATACAAGGAATAATATTATTTACTGTTTTTTAATACATTTTCAATCATTGAATTAATGTTGACAAAAATTTCACATAGTCTCTTTTCCCTAACTATATATATATAAAAAATTTCATTCACTTAACGGATATGTGACACTTACGTGTAAGAAATAAATTATCATGACGTAACTGACGTATTTTGAGCATTTTATTGATTGTAGCTACTTAAGCTTTTGAATAATAAATGTAGATTTGTTAAATGATAATGCATTTACTTTCCATGATGATGAAGAAGTCGGTGAAGTTGAGATATTTCCAGATGATGATGATGGTCGTGACAACTGTTTGCCGTAAAAGGCCGTATCACTTATTTCACTTTTGATAAGTAAGACATCACGTCGTAACGTTTGCTGATTGCTGCTGCATCCTGTATCAGCTATCAATGTAGGACGATTGGGAAGTGGTAGTAATTCATCTTGAGCATCTTCGAATTCTTCACTGTTTGTCGTAGACGACGTCGCGTTTTCCTCCACTTCCGCAAATGACATTCATATACTGTAGTGAAATGATATTTATTGCATCTAATCAATGATTGTTATTTACTCATCAATCGACCAGTTTTTAAATATTCTGGTTACATATGCAGTGTAAAAATATTACAATTTGATATTCCTTCCTAAGTTCTATGGCATAAACCTTACTCCACCATATCATCATTTGTTCACCGTAAGTCCATTTTTTTTCAACTTTGTTAATTAAATATTTACAAATAAATTCCAATCCCATACAAATAAGCGCAACTTTTTTTGAACAAAACAAACTCAATGTCTTGGCCGAAAATATCCGAAAACTCATCAAAAAATATTCGAAATCTTCTTAAAAAATGCTACAATCGAAAAAACCGAATGCAGAAAGCAGAAAACACCATGACTAAGATCTAAAAACAAACATCACCTATGCAAATCTTCGTCTCAATTGTATGCGCCATATAGTTAGTTTTACTTATTTCAATGTATGGTATTAAAAGTTACGAATATGTGTAATGTAATTCTCTGATATTATTCCTTTTTTTCCTTTGCATCTTTTTTTTTTTTAAATTAACAGAAATACTTAATGGAAAAGTTCGAAAATTGCGGGATAGATTTGAGAAATCTGGTAAAAATAATGATAATGTAATGTAAGGAAATAGGTAAATATTGCGAGATACTTATATTCAAATGACATTTTTTAAAAATATTTGGGACTTATCAAATTTAAAATTAGCTCACCCTTCTCTTCATATAACCAGTGATCATGTTGCTATTGCATGGAAAATAATACAACATGTAATTGATAGGAAATATTGGAAAATTCGAGTTTCAAATTCTCAGAAAGCATTTCAAGCAAGCCACATCTTGACAATTTCTTCCTCATATAGTATAAACATGCAACAACAACATGATGCTTATTTGATATTTTTGCGCAGACAAAACATCAATTTTTGATCTTTGATTTTCAAGCATAGCAAACTTCCAATTGATGTTTTTCACTCTTCTTCTCTTCCTTTCTACAGGTATAGGTAAATTTAAATAGAGATAAATATAGGTGAACTAATTTAGACAAATATAAGCAATTTTTCCATAGGTAAATTTAAAAATTTATTTTCAAACTTTTCTTTTTTTACATTTGCTTCACTGAATTTCAAGAGCATTTTAAAGCGAGATGTTACAATAGAAATTGTTTTTTGGCCATCATTAAAATTTAATGCACCATACTTTAATCAATTTACATGTTACAGTATGTGTTTGAATTAAACAAATTACAAGAAGTGTTGGGTTACAGTAGTTACACTTTATATGACATGTAGTATAAACTTTGACTTAAATAATATTGCCAATGGAGTTATACAGAGGTCTTTTTTTTTCGATTGCAAATGAAACTTTCTTTAAACAAGAAAACATTAGGAAAATATCTTAATAATAAAATATCAAGGATACAAATTACGGTTTATAGCAAAGAATATGGAAAGGGATATATGCAAATATGTTTTAATATAATTATATGAAAATTGCAAGACTGAAAAGAACCATAAAATATGAACTGCTTTCATCAGTTGATGAAATGATCCATAAAGCTGTATCAACTGTATTATTGTCGATGTCATCAAGAAAACTGATCTTTGATGAAGATTATTTTAAAAAGAGATACAGAATGTTTAAAAAGAAATTTATCCTACAACATATACTGGAAAGAACCTATCATCCTAAACTATATATAAAATCTATGTGGTAAAAAGAGAAATACTTCGTATTATGCTGAAATACTTGAAATAACTTGTATTTAGCAGTAAGTACAATAGCTACTGAAGTCCTAATAAATTGTATTTCTGAATTACAGCATCCGTGAATTCCAGCGTAGATGAGCAACCGCCAAGATCGCGAGTTCTTACTTTACCCTCGGCAATAACAGCTTCAGTAGCTGATCGGAGAGCAGTACTATACTTTTGCAGTTGTAAATGTTGTAACAAATCCGCACAAGATAAAATCATCGCGGTTGGATTTGCGATTTGTCTGAAAAAATGCAACAGATCAGCAAAAGAGATAAAAGTAATACAGGAAAATACAAAGGAAATCCAGTAAGAAATACCAGAAATCCTAAAAACAAGAATTGCTGAAAAGATAACATGTATTGAAAAATTGAAAAAAAACAACTATCGTTTTAAACAGAACAAAAAACTTGCAAAGCTCAGAAATATAAGCATACTTTCCAAATGCCTCTTGATAGGTGTGCCGAGCACCTGGTTCGAAAATTACTACATCTGATCCGACTGAACGCGCTGCAACAACTCCAGCACCTCCAACTAAACCAGCTCCCAAATTACCAACAATATTACCATAAAGATTAGGCATAACCATTACATCAAACTGTTCCGGTCGTGCTACCATTTGCATACAACAGTTATCGATAATCATCGACTCAAATTTAATATTTGGATATAATTTTGAAACCTAAAAACAAATTGCTATCAAATTTGATATCATTTAAAATACACTATCATGAGCATTTGAAAATAATTAAATTCATGACAAAAATATTACAACCAACAATTCTATTTCAAAAGTTGCAGTAAATAAAAAGAGATGATTAATCTGTGAGGTTTTAAGTTTATTTTAAATCTATTTAGTAAAGAAAAAGTTTGATTTTTGAACTAATTAAAGTTTTAACAATTCCTAATATGATAAATATATTAAAGTGTAGCCCATATGGTGAATATAATATTTTCCTTGAATTAGGCCATAAAATTCCTAAAGCAAAAAGTACACTGCCAAAAAATTTGAACTCTTAACTACAACATTCAATTACTTTTAGTATAAGCTCCAAGAAATATGGAAAGAATATGTATTTCAGTTCATAGCTCTTTACGAAATAGATTAAATTTAGCAACTAGTTTCTTAATTAATAAACTAACTTCTTCACAAGTTCGCAAAAACAATCCATCACCCAATTTCATAATATTTGCTTTATGAATAGCCATAACCTTTTGGCGACCAAATTTCGTAGCATAATCAAAAGCAAATTTCGCTATTCGATATGATTTTTCTGTTGTGGTAATTTTAAGACATTCAACAACACCAGGTACTGGCTGATGTTCCAGCGATGAATATTCTCCTTCTGTTTGCTCACGAATAACAATGAAGTCCAACTTTTTTTGATGTCGTGTTTTGATTCCATTTAAACTCTGAAAAATTAAAAAAAAAAAAACATACATGCAAAAGATCAAGAATTTGAAATTAAAATCAAAATTAACTTAAATGCATGAAAAGACGTTTTATGCGATACTTATTTATTAAGAAAAGTGAACAATAAAAAAGTTAGTTATTGTATCAATAATCAAAAATGAAGCAGTGAATAGAAAAAGCACACAATGAATTGATATTAATTATAATAAATTCTCGTGAACGATATTTGCAATAAACCAATCACACAAATGAATGACATGACAGAAGTTAAATAAGACTTCGAAATTAAAACTAAAATCTGAGTTTTTAAATGAAGTATTTAAAATGTATACCAACTTTAATATTCGAAACACTGGCAAAAAGGTCAAGACCTTTTTTCAGTCCTCGATTGATATCCTCTCCATCGGGATCTCTAGCTGCCGTATCTGCTTCCTTAATTGCACCTTTCAACGCAACGTTATTATTTTTCTTAACGCTTTTAATGACATCCTCCAGTTTTGCCGAACGTGAATGGTCAATTTCACTGGAAAAAAAAGCATCTGCTAATACTACTTCTGCATCTCTACATTATCCAAAGTACGTTTCCTAAAAAACGAACACCGACATTAACCGTTAATTACTCGATTTAACTTAATCATTAATTAAATAATGCCAGACCTTCTATATCTTCTAGTTGAAGATGGCTACGTTGAAAGTTACATCAAACTGACATCAAGCTAGTTTTATTTAAATCGATGATAAGTAATTGAAAAATTAATCTAAATTAATTAAAACCAATTAAAAAACTCTACTAACATTAGCTTTAATAACTTTCTAATTAATTCAAATGAAAATAATACCTCAAAAAAACTTCTTCAAACTCTAATGGAATCCCTGTGCTTTGTACGATTTTCTGTACTGCATCCATAAGTTCTGGACCAACTCCATCACCTGGTATTGCTGTTACTTTCATCTTTCGTTGTTGTGGTCGAATTTCAGAACTCTGAAAGAAATCAATTTAAAAAAAAATTATTAATTATGATAGTAAAGAAAGCACTACAGCTCAACAAACTATTCGATGTAGCATAATGGCTAAAAAATTGCTGTCATAATTAATAGAAAGAGGAAAAAAAAAATGGAGAAATTCCGACAAAAATTCCGATTTTCTGAAAGAAATTTCGATTCATTCGGTAAAAATTCTAACTTCTCGATTTCCCAACAGAAATTCCGATTCTTCCAATAAAACCAAAATGAATGTTTAAGAAAAAAAAAAAAAGGACGTTAAAGAGATAACAACCGAAACAATTCCTCGTCCACAACCATATCTCTTCAATGTTTGCACCAATAAAAGTCGTTGTTGATTGATAATTGATAACATCTGATAACCTGGAAAATAAGCATTATCGTTTTCACAGCCTTAAATTGATTTACTCATTTAATTACATTGGTAGAAATGTATGGTAAAAGTCGAGAGGATATGGGAATAAACACCACAATGGTTAAAATCCAACAAGACAAAAAATTAGAAAGAAAAGTTTTTATTTTGCAAAGAAGTAAATATCGGCAATGAAAAAAAAATATATATAGAACGATACAAGGAGAGAGAGAGGGAGAAACAGAGAGAGAGAGAGAGAGAAAGAGAGATAGAGAGAGAGAGAGATGGAAAATTGCTAAAATGCAAAACATTTGAAAACAGAATGCAAATTTTGCATTATTTCCACAATAAGTTGTTGATATTTGGAAGCATTTTGTAACAAAACAAAACATCGCACACTTTCTGATTCTCGATAACATATCGAGGACTCATTTTGTCAGTGAAATTTTCAAAGTGTTTCGATTTCTCGATGATTTTTAATTATAATTTAATAATTAAAAATAATAATAATTTCATCTTAATTTTTCGGAGATGGAAAATAATCCATAGGCTTTTTGAATGACTTACTGTTATTAATGATTGACTACTGTTATTAATTATTAAAATTGACTTACTGTTATTAATGAACTAAAAATGTGTTCAACCATCGACTAAATTTCCACATTCGTATCATATGACATTATGAGAGAAATTTTTTGTATTTGTCAAAATTAAGATAAACAAATGAACTCTTTCATCCTTCACTTTGCATTTAGATGAACAAAATATAAACAGTTTTATAAATCTATAAATAGAAATGCCAGTACAAGGGTGAAAAAACATACTGTCTGGATAGATCAATGAAAAAGTGACGAAGAGAACCAGGACAGTTTATATAACAGTGGATAGGTATGATTTATTAATTCTTTTCATATGAAAGGAATCTAGATCTAGAATAATTTCCTTCTTTCAAAGAATTGACTGCTCGAACATGATTTCTCCATATCCTTCAGGTGCATTATATGTAAACTGCCGAAATACAACATCCAAAATTGCATTCTTATCAACATAAACAATAGGATAAACCTGCAATCCATGATGTAACATTTGAATCCTAATATTAGGAAGTTGAAATTACTGTAATTGTCAAAGTACAACATTTCTCAGATAAATTATTCCAAGCAATTAGTTTCCAATAAACCAACTATCATCTATTTCTTCATAGAAGAAATTGCACCCAGTTAATTTACCCTTTACTTTATATTAATAAAATGCTTACTTGTCCTTTAATGTTGCAGATTGACAATGGCAACAATACACCATTTTTGTAAAACTTCAATTCTACATGATCAAATGCAACGCCCTAAAAATTTCTTCCTTACATCTTTCAAAAAGATAATTAAAAAAAAAAAAAAATTTAATATTACAAAAGTAATCAACAAAAGCAAAATGAAATAAAGACATACAATGCAGTCACCCTCATCGACTGATTCAACTAATTTCCCCAAAACTTCACCATTTGCTACCATTTCTCCATCTTGTCTTAAAACCCAACAATTTGCTGTTACTGGTATTGAATTCAAATCAGCAGATCGTGTTGCTAATCCAATACCCCATATTCCTGAAAAAAAATTTATCTTTTTTTCTTCGTAAAGCAAAATTCGCTATGGACAAAAAATAAACATAGTGTTAAAAAATTAATTCTCAATTATAACCAAGGAATATGAAATCTGAATTGAATATGAACAAGTAACGATTTGGAACTTTGAGTTCATTTAAGATTTGAAACTTTGAGTTAAAGTTTGACTCAAAAAAATAAATGATTACGCAAATATGCCTGGAAACATTAAATCCCATTTTTATCAACTTTAACAAAAATAAAAACATACTTAAATTAATGATGCTCATTAATAATCGAACTAATAATTATTAATGATGCACCACGTGTTGTTATAATTATAATTTTGTGTGAAATGAAACTAAAAATTTAGAAAGAGGAAATAAGTTTTAACAACAAGAGATCTCCTAGAGCTGGAGTCAATCACGAACTAAGAATGATTGAGCAACTAAACGCGAGAATTATCAGGGAGTTATTTGGCATTTTGTTTAGAATTCGACTAATTTAGCAGTAACTGTGCGCTTAAAATAGAACGGAAATATTGATGCATAGTCTATGAAATGAATGTACCGCAATAAAATACATACCGGTTTGCTGAACATTAACTTGGAAGTAAGCTTTATTTTGCATAATTGGAGCTGTACACAAAGCTGCTCCCGAACCGCAAATTCGTTGACCATTTTTCAGCAGTACCACATCGTCACCTATATTCATTCAGAGTATAGTGATAAGATGAAAAATTAAATGCTGTGCAATAAATTGTTTAGTTCAAACAAAAGCACTGATCAAAAGTAATAAATAGCCTGATTAGAACAAGATCTAGATACTCAATTAAATACTGACCAAAGATAAGAAATAATTTTGCTAAAACAGCCAGGCTATTTAAAAATAAGTTTCTTACTTCCTCGAAATAACAAACTTTTATTCTTAACTACACTTCTTTCACTGCAGTTTTACAAATATTTATTATCAATTGGTAAAATGTCATCATCTGTCACAATGAACTGTCATCATCTGCTTTTGTACGAGAAAAGTTACTGCATTAAAACCATGTTATTTCACTTAACATCTAATTCAAATAGTAAACAATTAATTTTGTTTACTGATTGAATAGAATCAACATTATGAATGGAATATCTGATTAAAATGACAAAAAGTTTTCAATTACATAACAAAGTACCAAACATTTGGCTCACCCATGAACACTGTATCTAATCTCACGGAACGTGGCTCATTTTGAAAACGTTCATTGTTTTGAGTGACCGAAAAGCTTGGCCCTTGTACACATTCCAAGCACATTCGTAATGGTGGAAAACAGCTCTCGAACATTATCTCTAACTTCTAGTACTAAAACTAATTAATTAGTTAACTGTTTGAGTAGGAATTAATAAAGCAATATGCAAAAAACGAAGGCAATTAAACACACGATTCATTCATTATCAATTAATTAAAGTTATCGCAGTTTTATCTAATTAAATGACATTCCAAGCAATTCAAGAATTAAACAAAAATTTGGTTTTTATTTTTTATTTTTTAATTTAACAATTTAAGAATTTTGTTTCAACTATTAAAAACTGCCACTAGAAAGCAATTAAATATCGCCATCGAATAGTCAAGCATAAAGTAGTTAAGTCAGCCAAGCGTAAAATTATCATGTAATCCTAGCGCAAAAAGACGTTCACTTTTTTCAGTTATTCGTTAAGAAAACGAAAAAAAAATTACATTCACAATTTTTACAAATAAGTTTGATGAAAAGTTGTCATAAAGAGACTTGTAGACTGCCAAAAAGAGAAGAAATTATTTAGCCTGGTCACACCATTAATACTAACTGAAAGCCAAGCATTCCAAAGCCAAGCAGTCTACGTTTGCTTGGTTTGGCACTGCTTGCAAAACAGCAACAGCATATTGGGAATGTATGAGAGAGATGAAAACATAGGAAGAATTTGAGAAAATAATAGCATATTGATGTGTGAGAGGAAAAACTTATTTAAATTCAAAGAAATAGTAAAGCTATGTGAGAGAGTTATAAGAAAACAATTTTTTTGTCGTCATACTCTTGGTCATCTGTTGTGAATTCCCAGCATGTTTAATAACCATTTAGTTCTGATCTGCTGGTCACTTGTCTTTTGGTCATCTGATGTGGACTTCTCCAGCATAAAAGTTCATGGGGATGCAACGATTATATATTCTTTTAATGGAAATAAATAGATGATTCCATGCCGAATTTCTCCGTAAATATCGCACCATATAAACATTCATTATTGCCAATAATCTCGATAAGAATTTGTACATAATAATAAGTAATGAAATTTGTACAGTAATAATAATAATATGTAAGAATATAGTAATATATGAAATTCACTAATAACAATCATTTCAAATTTACATTTCAAAAGTTTATTATATAATCCAGCTAATAATTGTGATAATCGTTGTTATCATTGTAACTGATAATCGTAATCATACTGGTTAAATTTAGCGAACTTGGGTTACATTAATTAATTAGTACATTAAATTTGAGTTACATTAATTAAATAGTACATTTTGTGTTCACTGGTTTCATTTGAACTTTCACATTTTACGTTTACATTATTTCAACAATTATTTTTTTTAATACTGATTTCTGATTTAAATTAGGGAGAAAATAACAAATGACCAAAATTCCAAATTTTACCAAGTAAAAGCATAATGACCAGAAGGAATGGTATTGTGGCTACTTTTGATATCAATATTATATTTATTATTCAAGGACAGAGATATGATAAGTGTTGTATGAGAATTTCTAATTTTAATTAGGGAGAAAATGACCATTGGAAACGACCAAATTTTTCAAAATTTAATAAGTAAAAAAACATGGCGACCAGAAGGAATGGTGTTATGGCTACTTTTAATATCAATATTATATTTGTTATTCAGGGATAGAGATGTGAGAGTTTCGTGAGAGTATGAGATGGATGATAAGGATATCGAAAATTTTTTCGGATCTGCTTTTTTTTTAAACTTTGGTTTGGTAGAGAGTTATTTTTGGATAAACTTCGATTTGATACAGAGAGTTGTTTGGATAGAAAAAATGAAAAAAAAAAAAACTGTTTTGTAGTTTTTAAGAAACGGATTTTTAATCACATATTTGAATAATAGTGTTGACTACACTAAATTTTGTTCTTACAATTCGATCTGATAAGACACTAATTAATAAGCTGATAACAAATAATGCAACAGAAAGTAAGCGAGACTTTACTTTTCAGTCTTCATTGCCTAAAGCACTACTCCAAAGAGCGGAGTTTCATCGTCGCTACTACTTTTTCATTGGAACTAACATTTGGCATGTTGATGAAATGGCCATACTTCTGAACAAATATATTGCTCGAAGTAAACACATGTCGATGGTTAAAGAAAACGTTTCGGAAAAATCGAAGCGAATTATTTTGATACTTCTATTGCATAATTTATGTAGCTTGTAGTGGGCGGAATGTCAGTATTTTTTTTTTTATAGTTCAAATCATCATGTCTACAGCAATCCACAAAACGCTCACTGTGCTTCGCAAATCTTTGTTAATCTTTATTATTCATAGTCTAGTTTATCATGCTTAAAGTAGTAGACAAAGTATTTATTGTAAGAATTAAACTCATGCTTTCAATCTACCAACATGTAATTCTTTCTTTATGCATTTACAAAAGTATTTAAGAACTGTCTAAGACCTAAATTTTTTGTCGTGTACTTATCAATGTAACTATAACCAGGATTTCAGCTCCAATTTCAACACACCGCAGTCCGACGCTCCATCATCCCGACGCAGTCATCCATCGACATTTCAGGCTCAAAGCTTGACGAGCAAGACGCTTCATCAACTCTCGCTTTGAATCCAACGGTCAACGGAGTGAACTCCATCCCAACTAGTCACATTTTACTTCATTGCAATAAAGGTTAATTTTAATTTCGTCGAATATTATTTCCTCGACAAATGTTGCCAAAGAATGCATCCTTTCGTGTAATAGATCCGAACAGATGACTCACAAGTTTCGGCTTGCAAGTCGATAATATAAAAAAACAAGAAATAACTAGGGTAAATTAAAAGAAATCATGCAATGAGTAGTAAACAAATTTCATTTATAAGCATGTTTTCTGCATGCATTTTAAATATATGTAGAAAACAATTTAAAAAAAAAAAGGAGTGGAAATAAAAAATACTTCAGTGCACATGGCAAAAGCATGAAAAACGCAATTTACAAGTTAAATATAAAATACTAGGAAAATATATAGAATGGGTGAAAGCAAGAAAAAAGCATGCAGCGATTAAAGTAAAAAAAAAGCACACAGCGAAGATGATTTATTGGAAGGATCGTACAATAGGTACAACTAACCAAATTAGGTTAATTTGAAAAAAGACATAAAAGCAGTAAATTTACAAAAAAAAAACATGCATCACAACTAAAGCAATATTTCTCTTATTTGGTGACCAAAGTTAAGGAAGAAAAAGGAAAAACAGAGTGATAGGTAAAAATAAACAAAACTGCATGCAAAAATAAAAAATCACTAAAGAATCGATCCTTATAAGCATTTTAAAATATCGCTAAATAAAAAAATCATGTAATCAATAAAACTACAAAGGACATGACTGAATAAAAAAGAGAAATTGTTGTTACTAAATGATTAATTTAACAAAAAAGCATACAACAAATAAAAGTAGCCAAAAAGTACGTAAAAATTAAGTAACTTTTTTTACATAAATTACGTTACTTAATATTGCCAATTGCAAGCATCACTTTCCACTTATAAATCCTCTCGTTTCAAAATTTCGAAAAACAATCCAAAAATCCAATTCAAAAAATTGAAAACAAGATAAGAAAAATATGTAAAATATTTTGAAAAATTGAAATTCTAGAAATTCAAATAACACCGTTAAAAAAACAGATTTAAGTTTTAAATTTTTATTCAAATAAAAAATGCAAATTTTTAAAAAAATCAAAAAATGGTTTTTTTCCAATTTGCAGAGTAGAAGTAAAGAATCGAAAACATATTTTCAAATTTTAAAAGTTCAAAAGTGGTGCAAAGTTCGAAATTATTCAAATAATACTTACAATTCGACAAGGATCAAAAAAGCGAAAAAAGTTTAAGAAGTGTCATAAGATTTCAAAATCTAAGTTACAGTAGAATTTATAAGTAAACAAAAGAAACTTCAAGACATATGAAAGTCTATGCCTATTATAAAAAGAAATAAACAAAAATGGAGAAGTAAAAGTGAACCAATCATCAAATAGTTAAGCAACATAAATTCAATAAAAATAATAACAGATCCTAAAGAAGAAATAATCTGAATGAAAGACAGAATAACAATCAAGATAATCCAAAGCCTTGTGAGGCATATCTTGCATTTCAGCAAAATGCGTAGGAAAAAAGTCGTATTAGTACCAACCAAAAAAAAAAAAAAAAAAAAAAAAAAAAAAAAAAAAAAAAAAAAAAAAAA
>JARVGP010000665.1:2706-33603 GCA_029876185.1 Mansonella ozzardi | reverse complement strand
ATCCGCTTATAGGATGGAAGCATATGTACTGAAGAGAATGATATGCTGCTTATTAATAGAAGTCGTAAGGAAATAATGCGATCGAAATGTCCTTTGGCAAATTGTCAAGTTTGCTTACGATGGAGTTTTAATGATGAAGCTAACTCCTGAAAGATGTTGTACAGTTATGGGCTTGTCTGACTAATACAGTGTGTAAACAGCATCAAGTCCTTTAAGAGTTCTTTTCCATGAAGGGGAATTTCGCTCAGAGCGGCTACATCAATGCTGAGTCGCGATATTTCGTGTGTAATTTAAATGGAACGATGTTCTGAACATCCACTGTCCATTGTGTCAAGCGGAGTTCTGACGATCCAACAGCCAGTGTTAATCTTAAGACAAGTTTATTTTGAGACAAGTTTATTCCTTAGATTTATTTTCCTTGTTTTTGTTCGTAAAAGAAGATATCCGTGACCGCGACTAGCCGACTGGATGAAGAGTGATGATGAATTTTGGTTAAACCGTCTTTTCTAGGTCTCTCTCCGAATGGAACAAGCATTGCTCTCCTTGAACAAGGCTGCTCGGTCATTCAGGATGTTGCCGAATGAGAATGTCATCTTCAGGTCAATCTTGAGCAACCAAAGTCCTGAACCGCCTGTATGTAGAGTTGGGACTGCGGCTCTCAGTGCACCTTATCACTTCCGCTTCACTTCTCATCTATCGGTACAAGGCTTTCTTTGAGCGTGGATGAATCCTTGAGCTGGCGCAGTGGATTTTTTAAGTGAGATGCATCGTGCCAGAATTGCATCACTCTTTATTCCTGAGGTTCATCTGCCATGGCCTAGTAAGTTTGGACGATGACAACGTAATCCTTAGGTCGTAGGTTTTGATTAGAGTATCCTTTTCCTAGATGGAAAGCCTTGCAGGGCTAAGCCAGCTCCGTCTGTTCGGGTTTGAAACATGAGTTTTCCTTTTCCTAGGATGGTTGCATGAAGAGTAACGGGTCCATCCTTCCTGTGAACACATTTTGCCTAAACTTTTGGTTGAGGTCTATCTGGCAGCATAACTCACAACCTCAGTAATGTCAACAATAAATAAATAAACGAGCAGAAAATAAGCAAGCAACTGGTTGCTAACAATACAAAATGATCTGTGAATAACAATGACAAATTTACTTCCTTTTTCCGAAAATTAATGTTTGTATTTTACTACATCGAATCGATTAGCTATTCTTCGGTAGAGCATATTATTTGAAGCAATAATCATAAATCATTTCCATTTTTTCTTTTGCTTTTATTGGTTTTTTCAAAACAAAAAAAAAGATTAAGTAATGATAAAATAAACGAAATAATCAATAACTACTACAATTCTCCTTGGATAACTTTTCATGTATTCGAGTATTTTCTTCGTTTTTTCCAAAATGTCTTAATATTAATTCATTAATTTGAAGCAATCAATATTAAGACAATTAAGTCTCAAATTTCTGCAAATCATTTGCTTATTATATTTCCTTAATTATTATGATTTTTTATTCACTTGTTATAATTTCTTAAATAATTTTTAATCAAAATACAAAATCTTCAGTTTCATCAAGTATATTCAAATTTTTGCCTATCCTAAATTTCTAATATTAGTTCATCAAGTTAAGTACAATGGTACGCAAGTTCCTAACCTCAAGTAAAACAGCATGAAGATCAATCGAAGGCATTTGCTCATTTTTAGACCCTTGATTTGGGGTCACCGGTCCTTTTCGTACCACTGCATAGCATTCTTGTTGATTGTGATAACGATTTCGTTCATCAACGATAAATTTTTCCATATCATTTTCATCATGTTTCTTATTAGCTGCAATAAACTGAAATTTAAATTTTAAATAAAACAAAAAAAAACGGAAAAATTAAGACGAACAAAGTTAATTTACTCATTTATTAAGTGAAAATTCTTAGCAGATATTGCTGTATTTGGATAAATATGTAAATCAAGAATAGCTTAAAATAATTTTAATTTATTTATTTTAATTTAAGCAATTAATTTTTGATTTTAAAAAAAAAGAGAAGAATGAAAGAAGAAAAGAAAAATATAAAACGGTAAAGTAAAAAATTACATCTTTTCAAACGTGGCTTAAGCTAACTATTGATAGACACGAAACGGAATAGGATTAGATGATTGTTAGGCCACTAGGCCTATGAGATGCTAAGGCATTTTCCCTTCCACGTATTTTCACAAAAAATATTCCTCTGCTTTCTGTGTGATTGATAAAGTAAGCCGTTAATCGCCTAAATCTTTCTTTTCCTTGCATAAAACAAGAAAAGGTCAATCAGAAATAATTATCACTGCGATCAGAATCGTTTATTGATAAGAAAACAAGGGAAAAGTCATTCTCAAAGATGATTATTTTTGCAATCAGATCGTATGTTTATTGTATCATTTTGATTTGAGATAAATAAATATGCACAAACTGTCACTTAAATTCATTAATTACCATCATTCATCCGAATTTCATTTCTTTTATTTTCACACTACCACTGTGTTGATATTCACAAAATTTAAATTTTATTTCAAATTATGCAATTTTTGACTGAACTGAAAGGAAGTATGTGCGTTGGATATTCAATATTAAATTCACTATTAAATAAATATAATTTAAAGTTAGATAAATTAATTGGCTAACCAAAGTAATACTATAATTAAGAAATCTGTGTATTAAAAACAGTTAATTAGGAAATAGCTAACAATATGCACTTGGTAAGTCCAATTTATTAGTATAATTAATATAAATAAATATTGCGAAGAAATTTTTTTAAAAAAACTTGTGAAAATTTACCGCGTTTTTTATACTGTTCAATTCTTTGGTTTTCCAACTTCTTACACCGTTTTGCTCTATATATCTTTTCTAAAATGACACAATTGAATTTATGAAAAAGCTCTAAATATAGTAATTAAAATCGTAATTATGTCCTTTTTTCAGTAATTTTGACAAATATCTTTTGATATTTAATAAAATGAAAATTTTAATAAATTAAAAAATCTCAATATTTATCTCAATGCAAATCTTTTCATTCTGTTTATTTGTTCAAACTAATCAATAATAATTGCGAAATTTATGCTTTTTTTGATAAAAATTCAGAACATAATTTTTTTTCTGCTTATTTAGTACATTCATTTACTTTTTCTCAACATTTAATCAATGAGTTGAAATTCAATCACGCATCATTTCAAATAAACGAAATGATATTACCTGGAAGAAACATTTACTCTATTTCATATTTTCCGGATATTTTTCCGACTGTTTAGAAATAAATATGGTTAATTATTAATAAATACTGGATGAATTATCTTAGCAAATAGATTGAAATTGATTAAATAAATTTTTGATGAAAGGACGAAGAAATAAAATGTGAATGAATGAAGAAAAAAATCTGTGTTTCTATAATTAATTCATTAAATTGCTATTATTAGCTATGAGCTAAATATTGGTTTGATAAAAAATAAAAATTAGATTTTCGTTAGATACTGGCAAATAAAACGAAGTTTCTGCTAAGAAGCGAGATAATTAAATTTGTCAAGATAGAATTAAGAATTGAAAAATGAAAATAGAATTGAAGGATGGGTGGTATGATTTTGATTGTAACTAATTAACCACCTTCATAATTAGTTTTTATGGTAACTAGTACATTACACTAATTTGTCTCTCTCTCTTTCTTCCTTCTTCAATGATCATTGTGTATTGTGTATCAATTTTTGATGGAAAAAAAACTATTTCGATAAATTTTTTTTTCTTAATTTATATTTTTATGAACATTATTGTAGTATCACATCACGACAAAAAAAAAAATTAGATTTCTGAACTGATCAAACTTAAGTCTATTATTCATTTAAAGCCTAGAACAAAAGTTGGAAATGGCTAATTTTGCATACTGTATTGAGAAATGTATCAAACAGCAATGCTAAAATGAACCAAGCAAAACAACTGTAAGGTATTAAAGAATCCGTAAAATAGAGCGGATGTTTGAGAGGGAAAAAGGAAGCAACAAAAACTAAAAACATTACTGGCCAGTGTGCCAATACTATCATTTGCCAAGTGAGATATTTAGGAAAAAAGTGCAGAAGAAAAAGGAATGAGATTACAAATGAATAATTCAAACTGCAAGAAAATTTAGTCTTAAACGAACTTTAGTTTATCTAAATAGAACTGAAAACTTTTTCATTTTTTCTCGTTTTAGATGAAAGTAAACAATCATTTGAAATAAGAAAAAACAATTGAATTAATAAATAAAACTATAAAATTTGAGTAAGTTTCAGTAAAGACATATAGCTAAATTTTACAATTCCAAAATTATTTATCAATTTTTGTAATTAAATTTTTATATTTTTCAAACTTTTTTTTGGATTTTATATGGATTTTTCGGTTCTCAATTTAAAGAATATAAAATTTTGCTTGTGATAAAAAATGACGAAAAACTTTTGGTGAAAGAAATGATAAAAATGATTATTGAAAACTAAGAAAGGTGTAACTTTGGCAACCTAATTAATTAAATCAGCCAGAAAAATTTGACTAGGACCAAAAAAAGGAGAGAGAGAAAAAAAGTATTCAGGAAAAATATCCAATTTTAAAAACTAAATTCTCCCTCATTCAAACGGCACTGCTAAAAAGCTAAATGTATACGTGACCTTTTGCGAGTAAGCGCTTATAATGCTACACTGAAGGAAAAAAATTTTTGACGATCTTGAATGAATGATTAGAAGTTTGTTTTTTAAATAAAAAAATTCCGATCGCATTTGTATCAAGTCACGTATTGCAAGTAATCTTATTCCGCTGAATCGTCCAGTAAAAAACATTTTTCAATAAGCTGAAGCGAAATTGTTAAAAACAATTAATGAATTTTGAAATTTATTTAAAACTTATGCAAAAAACATTGCCAATTATTTTATGGGTCAAATTAAAATTTGCAATTATGAGAAAAAATAAAATGTTTAAAACTGATTGCAAAATGAAAAAAATCATAATTTTTTTTCATTCTGTTGAGCAAATTCAAAAATTTGAATGTTTTTTTAATTCAAATTATGTTTGCAAAGATTAAAATTATTCTTTTTACCTCGGCTGTGGGCTTTTAAAATTTTGCGTTTTTTTTTTTTTTTTTTTCAATCAATTTGTACTCTAGAAATTGAAACTGCATTGTAGAAAAAATTTTGAAATAAAATTAAGTGTGAAATCAAAATATTCATAATCCTTCAATTTGTCGCATTTTCATTTTTCTTTGTTACTTCAATTCATTTCAATATTTGATTTTGGTATTTTCAACTCACTTCAAGTTGATATGGCTAAAATAGATAATTTAAAAAATACAAAGAATTTTGATATAAAAAAAATTGTTAAATTTTGAATAAGAAGAAAAAGCCAAAAACTTTGTTTTTTAACAATTAAGGTAATTATATCAACTTTTTTTTGTGCTAATTTCAATGAAACAATTCCAATTATAGTTTTTATTTGTAATTACCGTCGTATGAAATAGATAATTTACAATATTTTAAGTCTCAAATTTATAATTATTATTGAGTTATCACTTGCTTTGTAACATTATGCATTCGAAATTTTGTTAAAATTTCAAACGAATAAATTGATAAATTTATTTCAACTGAAGCTTATGATAACTAATAGTAATACATCACAAAATTTGGAAATTGCAACAAAACAAAAGACTGAAGGAAAAAAGTTGACGACAACATTTGCAAAGCGGAAAGGTTAAATGGCGCATTTTATCCAATATCTTTCACAACTTACATTGTATGAACTGTTAGAATCCATTTTATTTGAGAATCAAATAAATTTAATATGTGGCATATAGCATGCATGAATGCAAGCTAGCAAAACATGCAGTTTTTTGTTGTAAATTGAAATTTTGTACAACAATTACATTGATCAAATAAAAATAACAGTTTGTTTTTTCGCTTCTGTTTTCTTTCTGGCTTCCTAAATTATTAAATAGGATTTAAAAAGCATAAAAAAATAAAAATTTAGCAGAAGTAGAAAGAAAAGATGAATGAATATAAGCAGTAATTTAAAGTGTACATTACTGTTAAAAATCAATAAAGCGTCTGGCAAAAGGAAAAAGTGAAGACAAAATATGTCTTGCAAGCCTATTATTAAATAAAATGCCCTTACTTCTTCCTAATCAAACGACGAAAAAAGGTTTGGATGGATAATTGCATTTGTTTTCTGGCATGTCAAGAATGCAAATAGAAGGAGGTACGATGAATTTAATTTTTGCTACTAAGCAAAAATTTTTCAATCAAATAATTTGTTGAAAACTTCATTTTCAACAAATGAAAAATGTTTTTGTTTAAAGGCAGAAAAGGAGAAACTGATCAGTTTTGTGATGCAAAAATTTTTGAGATGAAAACAACTTCATAATTTTTGTAAATAATCCTATTTCTGAAGTTCCACTAATTATTTACATGAATGCCATTTGATGACTGTATTCCAGCAAAATTCTTTCATGCATTTCGAAAAATCGCATAAAGTTGTTGTTCTAACAGAATGAATGAGTTCTGAGAAATGAGTTTATAGGTAGCATGATTTATGAGAAACAGGACGAGTTAAATAATTAAATCAATTTTTAAATCATTGTTGATAAGTTTAGATTTTAAGATTAACACATTTGCAACAAGTATTTGAACTGTAACTGATGAAGATGACAAGACAAAACACTAATACGAGTAAGCAGCAGATTTGAGAAATATTAAGAAAATATCGATTGTTTACAAATGCAAAATAACCAATATATATTAAATGTACTATAATAAAATTAATTACTCATAAAGTGGAATTAAATTAAATACTCACAAACAAGCGTGAACAAAGAAGTGGACAGTACAAAAACATGCACAAACACAAAAAAACCTAAAAGAAAAATAATTGAGGCTGGAAAAAATGAACTACATGTACATATGTAGAATTAAGAGAAGCTAAAGAATTCAAAAGTTTCGCATGATGAATTTAAACTTTTCCGGTCAAGAGATATATAGAATTAAAAAAGCTAAATCCAAAAAAGCTATATATAGAATTAAGAATTTGGAAGTTATGCTGGTGAATTTGAACTTTTCAGCTTAAATGATATATAGAATTAAAAGAAACCAAAGGAAATGTATAGAACTAAAAAAAGCCATATATTGAATAAAAGGATGCCAAAGAATTTGGAAGTTTAGAATAAAGAAATGTAAATCATTTCAGATCAAAGGACAAGAAAAAAAGCATGGGTCAGGAAAGGTCATTATTGCTTTTTCCCGCTAGCTTTCTTCTTTCTCGTAATTCTTTTGCATTTTATTGCATAGACATTACTGCATATGATGTATGAATAGATTGTATGTTTTTGAGATTCGCAACATTTATGACGAAAATATTTTCAAATGTTCTAAATATTCTAAAATTCAATTTTTTAATGATAAAACTTCTTCATCTTTTTTCATTTCACTATCAAGTTTTAAAGCAAATTTAACTGTTAATTTTAATGAATACAACTCAAATAGTACTCCAATTAAATAAAAAAATTTGCAAATATACTTTATTGAATTGTTCCAATTCAAAATTTTTAAAATTTAAAGGGAACTAATTTGTTTTTTGTCTCCATTGTTAATCTATTATTTAAGCTCAGCTCAGATAATTTTTGATTAGCATATTTTAACTTATGAACTGCTAAACGAGATTGAATGAAAAAAAAGAGAAAGATAAAGGGAAAGGAAGAGAGAAAGAAAGGGAGAAGACGAAATCACATCAAATATTTTGTTTTTTTGCGCGGATTTTTAGCACAATCCTAAGGAGTGATTAATTTAGCTTATATTAATTACATTAGTTTTACAATTTCCTTTTTCAGTAATTCACGTCAAATGACGTACGTTACATTCATCACTCAGCTACTCAACATAAGTGAAAAAACGCCTGAATAAATGCCCTTAAGTGATGCATAATTGGAATCTGAAGCAAAAACACACGTTTAAATCATTCCTAATCAACTGACAAGTTTTTCTCAGCAAACTAAAGTTCTAATCAAATCATTTGGCAATACGTAAAAGTTTTGATTATCTCACGTGAAATTTATTCGATATTTCCTTCCGCTAATCCTGAAAATTTCACATAATATATGAAAGGAAGAATGGAAATAAAAGTTTCTTCTTCTTTTCATACATTTGTCTCTTGCTTTCTCTTCTTTCGCGCAATGAAAAATGCAAAAATTTTGTTTGAACTTGTTTACTCACAATAATATGCTTTAAAACTAAGTTCATAGCATCTGGGATGAAAATTTTTTTATAGCTGACTTGAAAACAAATTCATCTGTAAAATTCATCATCATTTCAGACCGAATGAATTTAATTTTAAAAGCCTTAATTCATCGCTGTCTCTATTAAATTGATTATTTTTCATCGACGGTGAAAAAACTTTCATATTGCACATTTTCCATTAAATTTCACTGAAAGGAATAGAATTTTTTAAAAAATTTCCAAAAAATATAAAATTTCTAAATCAAATCAATCGATAATTTTTATAAAATATTTTGCTAAAGAAGAAATTTTTATTGTAAAGAAATGAAAGAAATTGAAGATTTCTTTAATTAGATAATAGGTGACAATAATCTATCTGTAAATGTTAAAATTTCACATTATTCAATAAATTTTTTCAGCTCTCAATTATGTTAAAGTTTTAATTACCAGTAGACTGTAAAAAGAAATGACAAATATTGTTTCTCTATGTGACAATTTCTTCTCCTTCTCTTCCGCAAAAAACAATTTTAAAACTTTTTTGCAAAACAAAATTATGTAAATCAATTTTAGTAGTTGGTGTTTATGCATTTCATCGTTTTATGAATCATCATTTGTTTTATCCTTGATTCCCGCTTTTTTCCTAATTTTTTTTTTGCAGTCATCATGGCCATATGTGAAGTTTATCCGCCATTCCGCAAGGTGCAGTCCAGAATTTAACCTGAATAAGATATAACTCATGAACTGGTCTATGATTTGTAGTATATCCGTCTGTATATTTCAAATGGTTACATTAAAATTTGCCACCCAACACCGTGCAATCTGTCATACCAGCAGAGATTTAGGTAATGTATTTCTAATTAAGGTGACAATTAACATGAAAGACGATAATAAAACTATGATAATGGAAAGACAGATAAGATTCAATGATGTTGAAAGCAATAATTTCATTAGGACTATAAAGGGACAAAAATATGTTCAGCGCGATTTCAAACAGGAAATTCAAAATTTAAACTTTAAATTTAAAATTCTTGAAATACTTATATATGTCAACATATTGAATTCAACTTTTAACAGACTCAGTGAAAAATTTGATTTAGTAAATCTCATTCATAGTTAGCATAGCATTCCATATCTCTTTTTGCGATTTTCATTTATACCTAAAGATTTTTCTAAAATTCTTCTTGCCAAATATTCCCCTTCCATAAAAAGATCCTACATTCAGCAGCACTCAAAAAATTCAAAACTTACTTCACATCGAATTCTAATTTCCACGACTTTTCAAAAATAGTGAAAACAAGAACAGATATGGGACAAATTCAGAGCTTTTTTTGAAAGGTCGTAAAATCAGAATCGGATGTCAATAAATTTAGAATTTCCGTCGAAAGATTATGAAATCATGATCATATATAAATAAAGTTTAGAATTTTCTTTCGGAGACTCTTAAATCACATCATGTTTTAGTAAAATTTTTATTTTCACTTTTTTTTTCTTTCACTCCATTCTATCACTTCTTCTCGACTCATTCCATCAATCCATTCATCATTTTACAATTACCCCCTAAAATGCTTTTTGCTGCTGTAATTTGATTTATTCATTTAGGTATTTCTTTCTGAAAAACTAAAAATTGAAGAAGCCAGAAATTGGTATATAGTGTGACAAAGAAGATAAGTTATCATTAATTATAGTGTTGGATATGAAAACGAATGACTGTTAGTGAATTCTAGATAAATCGAAATTGTTAACTTTATGGGAAAGAGTGCGGGAAAGACTAGCATTTATATAACAAGTAAATAGTCATTATTGCTTTTTGATAAAAGCAAATCAGTGTCAGTAATTTCATATCAACTTCTTATTATTCGGCTTCATTCATTATCTTCAGTAAACAAACTTATCATTAGACTGTCTCAAAGAAAAAAGCATTGAACACACCAAAAAACATAAAATGATGACGAAGTCAATTTTTGATGTTTTTCAACTTGATGTGATGATTTATTAGACGGGACCGAAGGTTAGGATTATATGTGTAACATATCAATTATGTGTATAATATATTGATAACATATCAATTAAGCATATAAAATGTTGATATTTAATTGAACAGTATATTGATAACTTATGATTAGGCATAAATTTAGATGTATCATATATTGATAATCTATTGGGTTGTTATCTATAACTCATGCGATGTATTGACAACTTGTCGATATTGCTAACATATTTTTTCACTTTTCATTTCAAAATGACTGAAATTTTCTATGTTTGTGCGTATGTTTCAAAAATTAATAACAAATCAATAAATTGATGAGCAAACAAATAAGCAAACAAACAGATGAATAGATAAACAAATAAGTAAGCAAATAAATATGCGAGAAAATGGATAAAAAAATAAATAATTGAACAAATTACAAGCAAACAACTCCATAAATAGACAAATAAATAAAAATAGAGAATGTTTAAATAGCTAAGAAGCATTTCTTGCATTGCAATTATAGGACAAGAAATTACCTATCACTTCTTTTTAAGTAATCATTCCAGTGAAAAAATAATACCGGGATGCTTTTAAATGAACATATATTTTGAGGTTTTTTTATCTTCGAAAATATCAACCAAATGAACAGGAAAAAGGGAAAAAGCGGATGAGGACAGAGGGAAAAATGCATTAAGTTTATTGGTGGCTAAAAGTCGCTAACAATTTCGAAATTATTTTATTCCTATGTTTTTTCATTCATTACAACCTAATTCTTTCTATCTCTCTCTCTTTTTTCTAAGTGAAATTCTTGAATAACTTTTTTTTTTTTACTTTTTTACATAGACAATTATTTTTATATTGTGCTTCTTTTTTTTTTTAAATTGGTGATTAGATAATCAGAAATTTCGGATTGTTAATTAGTAAAGAAAAGTGAATATGGCACGAAAGAAAAATACTTTTTAATCAATTGTTTCATAGTTTTTTGATTTTTCGTCATTTGTTGAGAATATATATTAATGTTAAATCATATCACTGTGATAATTATATGATAAGGATTTTCTGGTGAAATAATTTTTGAAGCGCTAGTTTTATTTCAATACATATCTTTAATTTTTTTTACAAAATATCGTAATTAGCATTAATTCTTTTCATCGTAATCCTTTTCTAATCCTTTCATTGATCCCAATATAATTTTTAAAATTATAAGCAAAAATTATAAAAGAAACTTATTTGTTCATCAAAGCTTATTGCCACCATCAATATAATATTATAGATGATAAAATTAATTTTGGCTAGTAAGATAAGCAAAAATTGAAAGTGGAAGGTATTAAATAACATAGTGAATTAGTTAAAATGCCACAATGAAATAAATGAATTGAATGGAATTTATACCTAATTTCTATGAAAAAATTTTTAATTTATTAATATAACTGACACATTAAATATTTCATACAGTAATACTTTTTATTTGTTTGAGTAATTTGATTAAATATTGTGAGCGAAGAGAATTTAGTTACTAGTTACACTTCGGGAAAATCAGGATTAAATTACTATGATGAAATAAAAAAAATTAATTTTTGATAAAAATAAAAAATTATCAAACAGTAAAAAAATATTACGTTTGGAAGTTTCCTTGCGATGACGAATAAATTTTGTTGTCGTTATAGATATATCAGTTGCTGTCACTGAATGTCGATAAGATTTGGCAAATATTGCTGATCGACCAATAACCATTTTGATAATGGTTAGTTGTAAAAGCAGTAATTGTTATTGCTAGCAAAAAAAATTACAAAAATTGCTTTCAATGAGTCTTATTAGAACAGCAAAAATAATAATAGTTCAAAGACTTTATTAGACCAATAAAAATAACAATATTTATAAGTTATAAGTGGAGCAAAAATGTTAGCAATGATGTTTGTGATGTAAATAAATATGCAGTGCTTTGATTGACAATATCATTGATGTAAAGTAAATATTGCTAATAGAATTGTATCAAATATATCACAGCAATAAATACTGTAATGATTAAATATTCTTAGTCAAATTTAATTTTTTCCGTTTTGTGTCAAAATTTACACAAACATTTAAGCAAATAAAGCAAAAAGAAGAAATAGAAAATTTAGGAGCAAAGCAAAATATATTTATTTATTCAGTTAAATCCTGGAAAATTTGCTAATACTATCTTTTATCATATTCTATCACACTTTTCATTCCATCAAAAAAATAAATTGTTTCAAAAAAGTAAATTTGAGAATGTTTTCATAATAAATTAAAAATATAAAAATTGGTTCCATGCAAAAATATTTCCAATAAAAACTATCGTACATTAGCAGTTGCTAAGTGATTTCATTACACTTAACTAATAAGCAAAAAAACTGAGGCATTAAGAGAAACGAAATTTCTTCTCGCAGTTTTTGACTAGAATGAAAAATAAATTTTTTCTCAAATAATTCATGAAGTTCTATATCTATCCATGTGAAATAGTCACACATTTATTTATATATATATATATATTTTTTTTTTGACAATAGAATTTTAAATGATTGAAATATTTTGAATTGAAAATTATTGAAAAGTAAGAAAAATAACAAAGTCAGTAATTGTGCCGCACTTTGAACCGAATATTTCATTTTTTCATACTTCTTTTCATGGTCGTAAATTGTTTATGAGTGAATAAAATTAAAATGAATTTAAAGAGGAAAATAGGAATGTTTCTGTTCTTTCAATGGTTGCAATAATGATTATAGTAATTTTAAAATTATTCAAACTTCAATAGAAGTAATTAACATCACTAACAAAAAATTTGTATTGCAAACATCGATAATAGTGCTGAAATTGCCAAATAACTCAATTGCACCAAATGACAATTTAATTCCAATTTGTCCTACCTAGAAACCTCAGTGTTTCACAAGGTTGCTATTTATGATCGTAAGATTGTATTGCATTATTATTTTCAGGCCTTTTAACTAAAACCAACAGCAACCCAACGCTTAATGCTTTTAACTAAGTAGTGCTAATGAGTAACATGTGAACAATTGAAAATTATAAATAAGTGAATATAGAATGCTACCGAATAACATGTACGAGTTATTTTATGCAATTCATTCATATAATCCCTGCAAAACTAATATTGCAAATCATTTAATTAAATTCCTATTTAAATTCTTACTTATATTAAATTCACTTTATATATAATATATTTTAAAAAAGCAGTTTTTTGCAATTATTTCAATGACAACATCTATAAAATTAATGCACAAGAAAAAATGAATGTTAGGCTGATAATGAAGAAAAATGAATATTTTCAAATCGATGGTGACATCAGATTTATAGCAAATTAGCAAATGTATACGTTCCGAAGGCCAGGACAAAAAGCATTAAGTGTTGGGTTGCTTCTTTTCATCCATTCATTCTTTAAGGAATGAATTTACTTTGATATCGAATTGAAAGTAATTGAGTAGCAGTGCCAATCTCATCGATGCATCTCATTTAAATTCTTTTCCTTCTTTTTTTTTTTCTTTTTTTCTGTTTCAATTTTTATTTCGTTTTTGTTTGCTTTCTCTGTTTTATTTTTGTTTTCTTTGGTCTATTTTTGTTTATTTTTTTTTGTTGTTTTGTTTTCTTTTCGCTATCTTGTTTTCGTTACCTTTGTCTTGCTCTGGTTTGTTCTTTTTGTTTCTTTGTTTTCTTTTTGTTTTCCTTGTTTCATACTTTTTATTTTGCTTTTGTTTTTTTGTTCTTGTTTTTTTTTGTTTTTGTTCCTTTGCTTGTTTTTTATTTCCTTTGTTTTGTTTCTGTCTTGATTGCTTTGTTTTCTTTATTTTGCTTTTATTTTCTTTGTTTTATTTTTATTTTCTTTGTTTTTGTTTTTTGGTTTTTCTATGTTTTTGTTTTGTTCCAAACAAATAAATACATTGAATATTAATTTTTCCTCAGCGATAACCATTTGTGATTATTTGACGTCACGTAAGTAATTTATTTATTCATCTGTTTATACCAAGATGCATGATATAAACAATGGCGGTTTTATGCTTGATATACAAGCATGGCAGCAAGGAATTTTATCGGTAATTAAATTTAATTTCGATATAATACTGTAATCAAAGAAAAAAACCATTGCAATGAATAAAGCATAAGAGATGGCAAATAAATAAATTACTGATGCTTTAAATTACAGAAGTGATAAATTACAACAGTCGTAATTATTGTTATGATTTAAATTTATTTTAAGGCAGTCTTTATTTAATTTTAGTTTAATTATTCAAGGTAATTTGCATTAATGTTTTTTAGGTTCTTCAGCAAATTTTGCCCTATTATTTGTAAACAATTTCAAAAGATTGTAAATAAATTCGATATAAAAATAAAATTAGGAAAAACACAGTAAGCTTGCAAATTTTAATAACTTTTAATACAAAATCAATAATTCAAGAAAAAATTGGAAGCAATTTTATAATTATATTTTATCTGTAACTTTCTATACTATATCATATAGAAGAAAGTCTTCCTATTACGATGATTTTTTGCGCAAGTTTTTAAATTTAGCAGTTTTCTTCGGATCGAATTAACTAATTTGTTGTCACTTTGGAATAATTTTTTATCAGAACTGGTCACATATTTTTAAAAAATAGGGGTTGAAAAAGCTAAAATTACTCCTTGCAAATCATGACAAGCAATTATTATCACATTCCAATGCTGCATTATATAATCTAAGTAATGTGGAAAAAAATAAAAGCCCTAATTTAAATCCTTACCTTTTAAAATTTAGACAGTTTTTAAGATTATTGATTACTAACGGTGGTACACACGAAAGAGCAATGCCATAGTCAAAAAATAGGCGAGGATTGTTTTTTTTTTTTTTCATACGAATAAGTTAAAAGTTTAATTCATCGGTTGAGAATTCTAATATGTTTAAAGTAGACTAAGTTATTCATATGCAAATACTATAATTAAAGTTCTAGTATTAGTGAAGAATTTAAAGAAAAATGTTGAAATTTATTATTCGTTCTTATCTAGGCATCATTTATGTTGCTTCCTCTTTATGAAAATGATATTATAAAAAAAGCTGCTTTAAATCATGCTAGACATATTTGTCCTAAGTTCTTTTTTAGTGAAAAGAAAGGTCTTTATTCGAATGTATATAGAAATAATCAATACAATTTCTTTAAACGATGTTAAAGAATAGGCCTAGAACTAATTAGGCACGAAGGAAACATATCTATGGAGCATGGTTCGTTCACAATACTTGATTCATTGATGTGAAGCCAGATAATTAATATGATAATTATAATCTGAAGCTTATTAATAATAATCAATTAAGCGTAATAATACTTTCGATTCTATTTCTATTCGTTCATTTCTCAATGTTTTTTAATAACAGATGAATATTTTACCAAAGTTTAAAGAGCAGTAATAAAAAAGAGAAATGAAAATTTGATGTAACAGAAGATGGATGAGAAAATATTGATAATTTGATAAAAATTATCTGCTATAGCGGTTCCCAATCTTTTCTTGACCATTGTTTATTGGTAGTTTTAGCAGTACGAATCACCAAGCTCAAAAACAATAGATTCTGTTGATTTGAAAATAAATTTTGACCGAAAGAGTAACATTATGATAGAAAAAAAAAAAAAAAAACCATAATTTAATCGAAAAAAGAAAACACTTCCAGCGTTTTTTTTCAATTTATTGTCTTGTCATTCCCGCGAACTACCGGCTGAAAAAAATCTATTGGGAATGAATATATAAAAATCGGTCGTCACTGCTTCATTATGTTAACTTCTTTGAGAGAGAATTTCTACAAATATAATTAACTACAACATGATTAATGATTTCGAAGCAAAGCATACTTTAAAAGCATTAAAGATCACATAGCTAATTTTAGATCATTTAAATCAATTCAAAAGTTTTGCCATCTAACTTAAAATTTGTTGTTATTTTTGAAATAACTTACAAAATGTATTATATTGTCTGGAAAATGATTCAATTGTATTAGATTACCTTTCGCAACGCCAATGTTACCAATCTGCTAGCAATATCAGAGTGAAATCAATTTGATTTTTGATTAATTCAATTGAAGAACCGGCAAATATCCGGCAACTTAGGATAATATCAAAATTGATTTTCCTTTGAAGTGGATAAATATGTGCGTATTCATTAGCATATGTAATACTTTCATTAATTTCTCTTATCATATTTACTTTAAAAGTGATGATTATTTGTGTATATGCTATAAAATTATTTTTTTAACCACCAAAAGATTAAAATAAAAACAAAAAAAAAATGAATTTAGACTTACTGTAAGTTTTATTTAATGAAAATTGAATGATAAAAAGAAAGAAATGAACGATAATGTGTAGTGAATGCATGATGAAGTGTCTATTTAATAATTATAAACCAAAATTAGATTCTTAGTTTCATTAAACTTGGATCCATTTTATTTCAGTTTAATTTCGCTTCATAAATTACAAATCATTAAAGCAGTAATTAGAGTAGATTAAAGAAGATGGATTTAATACTGCAGTGTTCAGATTTTTTTAAATTAATTAATTTGATTATGCGAATTTAATAAAAAAGTTTAAGAATCATATAAATTAGCACAGTCTATGTAATCTTAAAAATATTCATAATTATAATAATTTTTTTCACAAAAATTAACGCATGACATTGATTTGAATGAAATCCGCAAGCCTTAAGTCAGATTCTTTAATATTTAAAAAATAATATCCTTCAGAGTACAATTCCAAGTTCGATGCAACAAACAAAAATATTAATAAGAAAGAAACTGTAAGTATTAATGAAACTATCAATCCAAATATTATTCTAAACAAAAATTAAGCGGAAAATTGTTCTTCAAAGATTTATGAAAGATCAAGAAAAAACCAATAAAATCTTAGAATATGATTTGAATTAAATGACAAAGTTGGCATGTACTTAAGAATAAATTTTAAAACAAAAAATCACTTCAAAAAATTTTATGAGAGAATTCAAAAAAACACTGTTCAAGTTTAATGAAAGAAAAAAAAGAAAACTAAATGCTTGCTGAATATAGTTGATTGCTGAACAATTAATTTTAACATTGAAAAAAAATAATAATTAGAAAAAGGAGAATTTACTGTATTTTTGTGAAATTAAAAACAAAAATAATTGAATGATTGATGGATAAAGCTAAATTTGAAAATAATTCGTTGGCAGCACTCATTTGGAAAAGATTTGAAGATGGCAAATCCCTTTGAAATATAGCAATTTAAACGATTTCATTTTTAAAAAGAGTGAAAAAAATAGAATACAAAGTGAAATTGTCTCATCATTACTCTTTTTCTTTTCGTTTGTAAAAAGTGTTTAAATTTCTCACTCATTGTTACTTTCTTTTTGTTTTTTATAAAGACAAGATTAATCTTTTATATTTACTTTAGTTTTTCGTTTTTTCACTTTTTTTTAATAGCAGTTAATGAATATTAGTATTATTATTATCTGCCACAAGTGATAGATTATCATTGATTTATTGAACATATTGCTACTTAATTTGTGCAGACAATTATGAAGTAATAATAATTGAAATTTTTATTTTTTGTTAATTAGAGGTTGCAGTTTCTTAAAATTCAAAAAAGGAGATATTTCTGATGACTCTGAAGTATTGATTGCTTTCACTAAAGTACAATTCCTTTATACTTTTTTCAATTTTTTAAATATCAGCTAATGAATGCTTAGCTGATATTATAATATGTTGAATACATCGAACACATAAAATAGAACACTTAAAGAATACTTTAAAGTCTTGCATGAATCTAAGGATTTATTATGCAAATTACTTTTTTCCCGAAATAATTCTTCTACAAATTTTGTTAATTTTAAAAGAAACGTTAACAAAATTCTTAAAAAACTTTTAATTAGACGAAATTTGTATTTCATTTCTCAAATTTGCCAATTAATTATGTGTAATTTTAACCATTCATTACATAATGAATTTATTTTCAAAAAAATTATTTCACTCTAAAGGAAGCGCAAAAAGTTTCCTTTTGTAATTTAAAATTTTTATAAGTGATGTGATGTAAACGTTATGAATTTAAATTGAATTTAAAAAACAATGAACAACAAAAGTTTTAGATTAAATTCAGGCAATGCGACCAAAGTATTTTCGAAAATTAATTCACTTCTTGTAGGCATTTCCACAAAAACAAAGCATTGTCAAATAAACATTTGCTAACTTGCGAGTGTTAAAGACAAAATATTTCAATTAGTGATATTTATTCATCAAGGGTTTACACAAATTTGCGAAAGTTTTCTCGACTGTATTATATCACTTCAAATATGTCATGTATGAATCATATATTTTTTCAAAAATACCAAAATTATTTTTTGCTAACTGATGTTGAAAAAATTAAAAGATATAAGAGAACTGTACCTTTAGTGAAAACAATCAAGCTTAAATTATCATCACTCATTTTCTTTTCTTTTGAAAAAGTGTTTAAATTTCTCATTCATTGTTGCTTTTTTTTATCTCTTTTATAGAAACAAGGTTAATCTCTCACGTTTATCTTCGTTTTTATTTTTTTCACTGTTTTTTTAATAGCAGTTGGATCATAAGTCATAGCTAATGTCACATGAATTTCCAATTCGAGAACAAATGATAGTTAATATCATATAAATCTTAGGTTAAATTTAAGTGTAGTTGAATCTTTACCTGAAATTTATGTCACATTAATGTTTACACACAGAAAAAAAGGTGATATTTTTATCGTTAGAAGAAAATGAATGCTTCAAAAAACAATTTAATTTCTATTTTAAATGCAAGAAAAATGAGGTGAAAAATTAGCAGTTTTCATGTTACTTATATTACCACCAAAAAAATCAAATGTTGTTGCTTTTTAATTAAATTTCCAGAATGTTTGTTCTGTAACAATTGAAATCAAGTCGGATGGCATCATATCATATCATTCGTTCGAATATTAACAATATAATGGCACAATCATTATTTCGAAACTTACGTAACCGTCCAGAAAATTATCATATCCGTAAATTGAGCAATTGCACATAAATCTGATAACATTGGGAGAGAATGAGAAACGAAGCAGTGAAGAAGACAAACAAAGTTCTGCAAAAACTTTTCGCTGTTAAACTTTTTTAATTTTACAAAAGGCTGAAAAAAAATTAATATAATTATATTAGGTGAATTGTAAGATCGTAGTATACAAATAATTAATAAATTTTGCACTTTTTTTTCCGAAAACATCGAATAAATGAAAAAGTTTTAATTAATGAAAATATAAGATGATAAGCGTTAAAAGTTTGAGCAAACTTATTGCAATTTAACGAATTGTTTAATGAAATAAATGCACAAAGAAAATTAGTAAAAGCACTGTCCCACTCTCTGAACTTCGCGCTAGCATCTTTTTTATCAAAATCACAAGTTTCCAATGCACAGCGCAATTTTCTTCATTTTTTTAAAACAGTGGCTAATATTTGGACATTTATTTTTTGCTATGATAAAATCAAAATATAATTAGTTCAAAAATGCGATATGAGTGCAAAATATGATGATAAAAATTGGCAAATATTTTGAATGATATATCTACGCTATACTTTGAATGTGACGTTTGTTACACGGGGGAAAAGAAAAGCTAACTGACGCAAAATTTCGCAGTAATATTTACTGCTTCCTGAAAAATGTTTCCGTAATTTGTGTTCTTAAAGACAAAAGTAATAGCGCAAGAAAAAAAGATGCAAAATATCAACTAATAACAACATTTAAACAAAAATATTATGATAATTTCTTTATGCAAAAAAAATATGGCAACATTTATTAAAGATTGAACAGAGAAAAAAATTACCAATATTTCACATCGTAACCTGCAAGTTATTTTTTTTTAAATTTTCACCTCTATCCGTAGTCTTTCGAATGAAAGTATGAGAAGTTCCATTCATATTTTCATTGAATTTGTTAAATTTGAATAATTTACATTAAGATAATCAATAACGATATAATTAGATCGAAATAACAATGATTCATAAATTCATAGATGAAGCTATGTAATAATCATCGTTATCGAGATATGTCGTACAATGTGATGATGGCGTACTCCAAGCTGATAAATATGTTGAATTCATATCACAAACATTTGTTGATTGAACTGGCATGGGTGACGATGGATTGCTAAATATTTTTCTATTTAAATTAATTAAAATGCATTCAATTATATATTATTACAATTAATAATTTTGAAAATTTATTCACAAAAAATGATAATCAATACATTCAAAAAATTTCGAATTTTTAAACAATATTAAAATTTTTTAGTTTTTCAAAATTGCTTTGCTATTCTTTCAAAATATTTTACTTGATTTTTTAAATTATAGGTTAAATTCTTCTTTTCAAATCTAAAGATAATAGTAAAGCTATCGAAGATTTTTAAAACATATTTTATTATATATAAACTTAAAACTGAAAATTCAAAAAAAATGACAAGTGATTATTTTTATTCTTTTTCTTTTTAAACGAAGAGATATCTCTTAAAAACAAAAGAATTTTGAATTCAGCAATATATATACGTCATTTATTGTTCATCATGAAATAAACCAAATTATTAATTGTTAAAAAAAAATGAGCACATTTCATGCATACCTTTTAAATGGATCAATAAATGATGATAGTGTATTAATTGTTGGTGAAAGTCGACGATACGATGATTCATCGAAATCATTAATTACACCATTAGTAGGTGATGACGTATTGGAAACACTATTCAACTGATTTGAAACAGGACTGCAATAGTTTTAATTTAAATCCTGATAATTAAAATTTCTTTATCGAAATTTCCAGTTTAATTGTTGTTTGAAAAGAATCTAATCTGGCAATTATTTGAAATTATTACGTATTGTTAATTTAAATTATCGGTAATTTTATGTGTTTAAATTTAGCATGTAAACATAGCTTAAACAGATCCGGTAATAAAATCCAAAAATCCGAAAAATATGAAGAGATGAAAAAATGATGAAATTAAACGAAATAAAAATCTTTCTAATGTCAGCCTGAATTCAAACTTTGAAAAAACAAAGAGAGAAAACCTTTCGGCGTCATCACAGGAAATTGAATTGCTTGAATTCGTTGCTTTCAATCTTTCCGCATGAAGATTTTTTATCAATAAACTTTCTACAAAGAAAAAAGGAACAAATATTTTTCAGGATTTTTTTTCTTAAGAGTTTTTTTAGCAGAAAACTGATAATGAAATGAAAGAAATATAAATACATAAAATAAAATACAATTTGATTTTTCCTACTATTACTTAACAAAACATTACTTATTTAATTAATTGAACAATTTCAACTCCCACATCAACACTTAACATCCAACACTTAAATCTCATATAAGCCAGCTAAACTAATTAATTACAAAAACTGAAGGGTATAGCATGCTAGAAAAAAATAGTAAATGTGTTTCCGATTAGTGAAATGCTAATTGGAAAATAGCAAACTTTGTAAAAGTTTTAAAATATTTTACTTCAGAATTGCATAAACGGCAAGCCAAAAAATGCAACTTGCTTACCAGAATTTAAACGACCCGAAATTTTTCGTTCTTTTGTTTCGGCTAAAATTAATTCATCCATTAACTGATCAATGTTTGCGACACCTGATAATTTGAATACGAGAACATCTTCACAGACAGCATTTGCTAATGCCTGAAAGTATGAAAACAATATAAATTAGAAGTGATCAAATATTAAAACTTGAAATTTTAAAATTTTTATCGATTAAAAAAATCATAAAAAGTGTTATTGGAAAACATTTTAAAAATTGCAACTTAAAAACTTTTCAGAATTGCGGTAATTGAATTTATTAAAATCATTCCTGAAAACTGCTGATAATTCGATACGATTATATTTGGTAAGGTAAAATTTTACTGCATTTTATGTTTCTATCATTCCAGTAATCTGTTAGGATTTTCTCCGTAATCTCTAAGATTATAATACCACGTTTTTTTTTGACGATACAAACTCTTAAACCAAAGTCTGTTGAATTTAAATTTTGTTTTTAGTAATTTTCCGTGAAAATCAATGAAATTTCAAAAATAAATCTCAAATCTAAATGCAAGAACGATTTTTTTAAGTTAAAAAAAGTGGTATTAGAAAAATATTATTCAATTAACCTGTAAAGGTGACAAAATGAAGAACGTAAGATCACCAATTCTGTTCATATCTGTTGGAATCTTTGTGCCAACATAATGTTCCAATGAGCTGAAAACACGTCGACGTGTTGCTAAGATATCCATAACGCTTCCACTTGATAAGCCTTTTGCTACTATAACAAAACAAATTTTAGACTATATAGCCAAGTATTTCATCTGAGGCCTACTTCTTCTGCTATTTTTTTAAATTGCAAGCCTAATTACCCTCTCAATATTTCATATTTTTTTGATGTAATTTTCATTTTCGTACAAGATATCTTTTACACTTTTTATACTATTATCAATTAACACTTCTTATATCATTAACAAATATATCATTATCAATTTATATCTTTTATATCAGTATCCAATATAAATGATAATTATGTATTTGATAATGATATAAAATAATAGTTGGAAGAGATAAGACTTAAAATTGGATAAACAATTATTATGACAATTAGAGAAAACATTTTTCAATTGCAAAATTTAGTTCACCACGAAATTACTATAGCTAACCAGGATTAAATAGGACACAAGCTTTTAAGGCAACAAATTCAACATCGTCAATTTTGAGGAATTTCATTGGTGCAACAATCTGATCCATAATACGTTCACAATCCCGAAAATAGATATTTCTGAAATATTAAAATCTAACAGGAATAATTTGGTTATAGATTTTTAATTTATAAGTAATTTATTTTATTAATTTATCTCAATTCTCCTTTTTCATTTTTCCGTTTTTTTTCATCATTTCCTGGCGACGAAATCATTGATACGTATTCAACTAATTATCGTCATTAATTGAACTGTTGCAGTTTTCATACAAAAGGATTTAACAAAGCTATTTATCATTCCTCCCTTCATCTAATACCAAATAAAATGCCCATGAATCATATCCAATTAAGTCAGTAATTAATAAAATTATCACTTCTCCGATAATATATACCAGATTCGAATCTTCACACGATATGAATCATAAGTGATGAGAAAAAGAAGAAAAAATCATACTCGAGTTCATATTCTGTGCTATTATGATCACCACAACGTGGTATACAAGAATCGTTGAGTAATTTCAGGAAATTTGAATTATCTTTGGAACGATATGAAACACTGAGGATAATATGTTGTGAAGCGTAATTCTTCAATAATGCTGTCTATAAACTGAATAATTAAAAACTTATATCCAGTACTGTAATTTGCGTATGAATTTTTAGAAAAAGAAATCGCAACATTTTCCTGTATTAATCTTTTATTCAAAATAACATGTGACAAATTTGATATCGTATGTTTCTTGGATTCTTTTAAAAATCGTTATTGAAAGATAATAATTATATAAATACATTAAATGAAATCATAATTAAAGATTTTACTTATTTTTTGGACACTAAAAAGTTTAAATGGAATGATATAATACAATTAAGTGAAATGATATTTATTACTGTAGTTTCCGTGTGTATTTCTTATTGTAATTAATTTCTGTACTGCTACTGTAAGTGATTGTAAAAAATGATAAAGACATCACAGATTGATGATCTAATCATTGTCAAGCATTAAACATTATCTTGCTACATTGCTTTGCATAAATGTTATAGAAATTAAAATATTAATCGAAGAATGGAAAGTAAAAGGAAATTCTCATTGCTTATTAATTAAATTAAAATTTATAATATGCCATCAATGATTATTTTCTTCATATTTGTTTCACTGATAATTTTCAAAAATCACGAAACTACACCACTACTTTTTTACTAAATTTACAGCAAACTGACAATACTCAATATTATTCAAGCATTTGCACAACTATAATAACATGTAATCCTTCAAAAAAAAAAAAAAAAAAAAAATGAAAACCGGAACAGAAATGGAAATCTGAGAGAAAAAAAAGCAAATTACCTGATCATCTGTTGAAAGTGCTGCAAATGGTGGTAACGTTTTTGCCCATTCTATCACAAGTAATAATTGACCATGAATGCTGGTATAAATATCCCTAATTGTTGCTGTACGGCCAGTATCATTTGCTCCATACTGTAATTTGCCCGTAAATTTCCAAAAACGGTAAATATGATATAAACATTGTTTGTTTTAATCTTTTAACTCAAAATAATATAAATTTCGTGAAATTAAAGCTAATAAGTAAATATGCTAAATTAAAATTTTTACACAGAAATGACGATTAGAAATACCGGAATAAAATATGAAAAATATTTATGTAGACATATAATTTTTAATTATAATTTCATAAAAATATTTTTAATTATACAGAAAATTTTCACAAATGAACATTTTTAAAAAAGTTTGAATAAAACAAGGAAAATTCATTTTTTTGAATTTTTTTTGCTTACCAATTGATTTTTTGTCCATAATGGGACATCGGTTTGTTTCATAATTGTTTCTCTCAAACTTTGCATTTTTTTCTCAGATGAAAGAAGACTTTCCAGTAACGATCGTGGGGTATCCCACAACGATGACATTGTCGAAGATGATGATGAAGCTGATGATGTTGTTGAAGAAACCATAAACTGTCTGGAATATCCTTAATAGATAATAATCAATCATTTACCAAGTAGCGATTAATCATTTATCGAGTGTAAGTATTTGAAAATTGATCAGTCGAATTGGTGATTAAAATCATAAATTGTCTAAATATAATTGCTTAACATATTGATAATTAATTATTTATCAATTAATTGCTTAGTTGTTGATTAAAATTTGATACCCATTACGAGAAGATTGCTTTCGATTGGTAGTTATTTTGACCTGTTCCAATTTTACATTTGATAATCCATTACTGGTGGTACTTTGGGCAGCAGCAGCGGTGACACTTGTCGAAGGCGATGATGTTGATGGAATACGATTCCGCCTACCGATTACATCACGCTCATTTTGCACTGCTGAAAAAAAATTAATCAGACCTGAGGCCTGAATGTAATGAATAATTAAGCAATAAAATTGGCATACTATATTTTGATGTATAAATAACTCTATTCCAGTTATTTTAGTATGTATTTCAATTAACAATCAGTATTCCTAAGTAAAATTATTTAAGAGAATAATTTAGCCTTACTAGTACCATTATATATTTTGATGCCTTGGCATATAATAATTAAATTATAACATCCAAATTGATGACAACAGTTTAAAATTTTAAATTATTTACTAAATATTTCAGTTACTGTCATTTTGATGTGTTTTAATTAAGGACCATTCATATTGAAGAAACCGTTATCGGATATGAACTTTTAAAATGATATATTGGAGAAAAACATTTGTTAATTTATTAATTGGAATAATGCTCAAACAATAAGAATAGTGGTTGAAAATAATAATTAACAATGTACATTAATAATATTTGATATTACTCATAGAGCAATGAGATGAAACGTTAAATAAATTTATCAAGCCAAGACATACTTATTGAAATTCATATTAAAACATTCACTGAAATGTTATACAAGCTTTCTAAATTCATTTTAATTAGAAAAAAAAACTTCAAAAGAAAGACGTATGAATAAACTGATGATGTAAGGAGTTTTTTTTTTTTTCGTTTTAAAACAACAATTTTAATTTCGTCTTTAATTAATAATTCAACATTATATTCATTAATTTTTTTAACTTTTTACTAATTAATCAAAAAAGCACAATTATTTCTTTATGTCTCTTTTCGTCCGAGCTAGCTTTGTTCTTTATTGGCCAAATGATAAAGTTAATAACAATATCAAACTATTGAGCAATGCTCATTTTTCTCTTTAAATTAGAATAATTAAACAAGATGAATGCAATTATTTAAACATATTTAACAATCTTTGGTGACATAATTTGCATTCAATATTATTATCAATAATAGAATGATAATTATAAATGAATAACCTACCATCAATTTTCATCCCAGCATTAATGCAACGCATATAACGACATGAGCGACAAACTGCTCGATTATCTGCAATCATTTCTCAAAAATTCAATTCAACCAATTTTTTTTTTTAAATAAATTGACCAATTTTTAAATCTTTTCAGCACAAAAAAATAAATAATTAAAAGAAATAGATAACGAAAAGAAAGCATTTGTGATAAATTAATTTTTAAAAAAGGTAGAAAAAAAAATTATTTTTTAACAAATTGGTAAAACTACTTTTAATGATAAATTTTATTGTAACAAATGAAATCAGTAGAGCAGCGTTGTCTGCGTAAAAAAAGGATAAATTTGAGAGTAATAAAAAAAAAAAAAAACCATAAATTAAAACAAATATGTTTAGATTTTTGTAATTTTTCTGCTTTGTTCTTATTCTTTTCTTTTTTGTTTAAATTAACAATCTTTTTCTTGTCCAATTTCTTCTCTCTCTTTAAATTTTAAGTCCATTTTTTTTGCCACTAATTACACTTCCTCTAAATTACTTTTTAATTTTTAAACAAATATAAATTAGACAAAGAGTAAATAAGGAAGAATAAAAGCATTCCATATTATATGCAAAAAATACTGCTTTAAATTGAAAGATGGTAAAAAAAAATTCAGAACTTTATAAAAAAGAAAAGAAAAATCTTCTTGAAAACAAATTTTTTCTCAAAAAAGTTTCCTACGCGTAACTTACGTTTATCAATATTGCAATTACTACTGAAACGACAAGTGTATCTGTAACTGCGTCGAATGGTTCGCCTAAAGAAACCTGCAATGACAACAGCAACATAAAAAAATGCTTTTAAAGAAGTCACTAACTGAGCTAATCACATCTATTATTTTACTTAATCAATGTTTTTCCTGTTAATTGCTTTTTAAATTCCAAAAAATATCCTAGTTTTTCATCATGATTATTATGGCCAAAAAAAGAATATTATCCAGAATATTGGGAAGTGTAAAGTGCAATATAATAAATGAGATCATTATTTTAAAAATTTAACATTTTTAAGTTAACAAGTATTAAAATGTTAATTTTGATATTTTCCGATTCAAAAAAAATCATTGCAATATGTTTTTCAATTTAAATTGTTAAAATTTGTTATTGAAGTTTTACACGTGAAAAGATTACGACATTATTCGTAGTGTAGAAAAACGAAAAAAAAGAAACGAGAAGCATTACTTCCATACTAAATTTTTAATTAACAATCACTAATAGTGAAAAAATATAAAATTTCTGAGAATGATAATCACAGATCTTGTTTTTTGATTTTATTTTAGTTAAATTTTCGAACTAATGATATGGAAACATACCTTTACATCCGTTACATGCAATTGTTCCGTAATGTCGACCTGTTGCCTGATCACCACACACTGTACACAATAAATCATTACTGTCTAGAAATGATAATTAATTTAAATTAATTAGTAGCAATCATATAAGTTTCCAATTTCTTTTGCTATTACTAATGATACTGCTGTTATTACTACTTTTTTATCATTTGCTATTTGTTATTGTTTTTGCTTACTTAACATTAATATTACTCATTATTATTAATTTATTGTTTCATAGGACTTTCTTTTATAGTAATTATTTATTATTGTTTTCTTTTAGTTATTATCATAAACTATTTCGCAGTATTTTTGTTTTTTTGTCATCATTCACTTTTTTTCAACTGGTATTTGATTAGATGTAATTGCATTTGTGATAAATTTTGTTGTTACTTTTGCACTTAAAAAAACAACATTAATTAATTTTTTAACTTTTCAGTTTCTTTTTCACGAAAAGATAATCTAAATAGGCATTTTCGTCAAATGTCAAATAACATACTATGCTATCTAAATATCAATAATTGTAATGAAACAGTCATATAAGCTAAATAATTAATCGATGAAATTTGTATGTTCTTTTTAATCATAACTTCATTGCTACTTTACGTGAACTTTTTATTCGGCAACAAAAAGAAGAGTATATTTCGCGCGTTAAAATATAAATAATAATTACGATATCTTATCAGTAGGTACAATTACTGAAATAATTTTAGTATCGTAAATTTAATTCTTAAGCTAAAAGTTAACGTTATTAAAATTTGATTTCATGAAATGAAACAAATAAAAAATAAATCGAATCAGTCAGCAACAGTTTATTATCTGCTATTAAATACCACCGTGATAGTTAGCAGCATTTTAAACTATGCAGTTAGTGTCATATTTAATTTAATTAATCAGCATAATTTGTAATTACCATGCTTAAATCATCATAATTATTTCAACTGCTAATGAATTGTAGAAGAAAAATTAAAATATCAACTGAAAGGTAAAAATGAACTTTTTTCGATATCATCGACATCTTTTCCAGCACTTTCAGCTTTCAACATTTGATGCATCTGGAATGTCGCAATTTTTCTTCCTGTTTTCTTTTTTCCAGAAATCAACAAATACAGCTTCTATAATTCCAAAGGAATATTGTCCTGAAAATCAAAAATGAATAACTATTGAAATTTCTCCATAAAAAAACAAAAGATTACATAAAATAAAAAACTGATCAATAATAACACGAAATCATAAAATTTCTGAAAGAAAAACAATCAATAACTAATCATTTTGTTTTTAAAAAATTCTTTATTATTATTTTTTCTTTTAAAGAAAACAAATAATGATTGGAACTATCAAATAGTAAATGCTTTTATACTTTCGGTTCCTCCGCAAAGTTTTAATTTTATTCCCGCAATAAATTAACTTTGCTCTTCTTGCAAGTTTTTTTTTTTTGTTAGTTTTAATCATTACTTAACATAATGAAAAATTCATATCATTAATTCATTTTCATCCTTGTTTTATCATCATCATTCTACATTTTCCACGATTATTACATCAAATTTCACACTACTATCATTATTATTTGTTCAACCAAATGATCATTGTAAGCATCTTTATCATTATTATCCACATTCTACATTTATTATGATTGTTAAACCAAATAACATTATTATTATGATTATTGTTGTTATTAATTCAATCACATAACCTTCCACACTTCCACCGATACTTATAACATTATTACCATGATTGTGATTAATGTTGGATCAATCTTTTATTGTATTATTTATACAGCTTTATTTATTGTAAGGCATTGTAATACAAATTTTGATAATAATTTATATTAGTATAATTTTAGAAATTATTTTCGTAAATTAAACAAAAAAGAAAGAAATATACAAAATTTTTTTCCAATGCTATCGGTACTGCGCAAAGAAAAAAGATAGTATTGTCTATTTAATTAGTATAAAATTAATTTATTTCTCAATTCAATATAACAAAGTGATGCTAAAGACATTTTCAAGAGGAATTTTTAAAATTTCATTGTTGAATAAATTAAAATGGAAAAAAAAATCATTTGAAAATAAACAGTGAATTATTCGTGACGTGATGAATAAAGATTTGAAGGAGTTAGTTTTTACTCATGTTTATTGCAAGCGCGCTAAATGGAAAGGTCAATTACAGGACAGTCCATTTGCGTAGGTACACGGCGAGAAACTTGCTTTTGGCAATATGGGCAATGCTCAGGTTTCTCCACGTTTTTCTTTTTCCCTAGGTAAGCTCTACGAATAATCTCAACGGAAACAGCGTTGTCTACAGTGTGTGTCCATATTTTTTGGAAGCCAGAAAGGACCACTGATGCTATTCAGTATGATACAAATTGAGGTGTTATTTCAGGGTATATTTTTTTACGCCTTGGGCAAAACTTGCCCATGGTAAGTTCACCAAATAATACAACGTTTGAAAGACGGTGATTCTCCATTCTGGATACGTGCCCTTCTCAGCGCAACTGGATCTTTAGTAGCATGGCTTCAATGCTGGTGATAGCTGCTTATTAAAGAATTGTCTCATTTGTTACATAATCAATGCAGTGGATGTTTTTACGATTCAGTGGAGGCATCGTTGACAGATGATTCGAGGTGATGTGGTAGATGGCCCGCGATTCCGAATTATATAAAAGAGTAGACAGTATGATGGTTCTATAAACAGCAGCTTTGGTTCCATTCTTCAGATGTTTGTTGTACCAAACTCTTTTATGGAGCCTTCCGAAGATCCCGTATGTCCTTGCCATTCTATTGTCCATATCTATTTTCCGATCATGGCGTTCGAGGAAATGATGTTCTCTAAATAACTGAAATGGTGGACCGTCCTAAGCTCTGAATCTTCCATAATGATATGTGGATGATGTATTCGATTGTGGTGCAAGTTCGTGGAAATATTAAAAACAGAAACTGATCATCAACAAATGTTCACTAATTTGTAATTAAACAAACGATACTAATTTTAACTTTTTTTAGAAAACTCTAATTGCAGCAGGTTTTTTTTGCTTTTGATTTTCTTTAGCAAAGCACAAAAAGAGAGTGAATTATCAATATATGTTGACATTATCAGTTTTAATTCGGTACTTTGAAAACCTGAATATTTCAAAAGAGGAAAAAAAAAGGAGATGCTTGAAAATCAATCATTCATTCATGTTTGCTAATATTTCAAAAAAAAAAAAAAAAAAAAAATGGAAATTAAATTTAAAAATTTGAAAGATTTTAAAATTTTTTTTAAAAAAATATTTTTTATAATTTTTAATAAAAAAAATAAAAAAACACAAAATTTTTT
>JARVGP010000664.1:0-33559 GCA_029876185.1 Mansonella ozzardi | reverse complement strand
TTTTTTTTTTTTTTTTTTTTTTTTTTATTTTTTTTTTTTTTTTTTTTTTTTAAATTTGATTTCATCGTCATGCATTATTAATTCTTCTGAAAATTAGAAGAGAACAACTTTGAATATTTTAAGACGAAGATAAAGTGGTAAAAGAAGAGAAGGCAAGTGAAAGTGGCAGTTCATCTTCGAGCACAGTTAGTGAAGGTGATGACCTCGGCGAGATAGTTGTACCACCAACACCGAAGTCGAAAATGAAGAAGAAATTGGATGAAAAAATTTCTAAAGATGATGAAAACGTTATGCAAACACCACTTAGTAAACTTAATCGAAGTAAGTTTTATCTTTGTTTCCTTCAAAAGATTGAAGCTTGATTTAGTTTAATTTTTTGCTTTTTTTTTTTACAAGAAAGCTGGATTTTATATTTATACTTTGTAATTTTCAATGTTAGCATCCATTTTCTTTCTGCTTTATTCATTTCATTAATGAAATTACATCTGAATGAAATTGATAATGAGTTTTTAAAACTCTGCTGACTGAAAGAGATGTTGCAAAAATGAGTACTGAATAGTTATGAAAATTATTAAGAGTGAAGCCTTTGATGGTCATCTTTCTTATGCTCATACATTCCCGAACAACAAACATATGTTGTCTATTTTCTCGAAATTAGTTTGCACCGTTTTTTCTCGTTTTACCCATATCAATATCCAGGAGAATTGATTCCCAATCGGCTATTAATTTTATTTCTTGTATTGGAACTTCATCGTATGGTTCAAATAAATTAAATTATAGATTGAATGTCGTAAAATCTCAAATTTTAAGTGGTAAATTTCAGTTCCGGCACGTAAAAACGAAAAGCTGGCATCACTGTTAGAAAAAAGTTTGAAAAACCAATCCCAGCAGCAGTCGCGGAAAAGAAAGAGTCTTCCACATGGTAAAACGCAGCCAAAAAAAAAGCGCAATTCACTACCATCATCATTATCTGCTTCCAATCTTGCTAACGGCTCACGAGCACGTTCTGCACGTATAAATTTAAACGAACGTTTTGCTGTGCAGGATCGATTAAATGAAGAAACTAATGCGTGTTCTGCTGTTACATCACCTGCAGTAAGTGTTAGTTCATAAATAAAACGCGATGCGATTCAGTTTTAAATAATTCTTGAAATGGAATAGTTTTTTAATTCTTCTCCTGAACGGTCACGTCTGGTAAAATTCATGAGGTACACTTTAGCATTCTTAGCTGTAGAAGTTTAATCGATGATTTTCGATTATTATCTGATCAGCCTTTATTTTTTTAGATGATCTTTTAGTAGTCAAGAGGAGAAGAGATCATGATGGTGAAAGGAAAACGCAGGTAGTTTTGCGGACACATATTTATTGATTTTTCTAGATTTGACGGGCTTAACTGAAAGTGATCTAATTGAGATTATTGTTGAAAACATCATAAGGTTCTGTTTCATTCCAATGGATGAATTTTTAGCTTCGGAATGCGATCGAAGATATTTCACTAGATAACAGTATCATTGAACGGTATCGCAAACGCATCGAAGCTGTCCGTCATTCGGCACGTAAAAGTGATAAAAATGAGGTAAATAAAAAAGAGCTATTTTTAATAAAGATTTTTAATAAAGTGCTACTTATTTTACAATCAAATTTCATTTTGCTGAAAAATGAAAAGATTTAATATTATGTTCTTTTGTGTTATTTTAATCTTTTTTCTAGAATTTAGTTTTATTGGAAGGAAACGTGGAAAAATTTACTTAATGCGTTTCAGGAACCCATGGAAACATCCTTTTGTCGTTGTCTAAATCACTGTCATAAAACTTTTTCTTTCCGATAAATCGCTGTATAATCTTTTCTTAGAATTCTTCATAAATTCTGGTGAACAATTTTCCATTCAACAATAAAAGAGACAATAAAAATAGGAAGGATTTATTGAAATAAATTATTTAAAGGTATTTTATGGCCGCTGCACATCACGTCATAATTTGTTCGATGACAGTTTTGATGAGGAAGACAATGAAGGAGTAGCAACGCGTTCCACGGCTTGTATTCAGAAGAACCGGAGCGGTCGATCAGTACAGACTAGCCAAAAAGTATACATGGCACATGCATTGCTCAACGTTTACAACGCTGATCCTCTGAATCCACCGAAACTGCCAAAAGATGCTCCATTCAAATTGCATCGCCTGATTCGTCCAGCATCGAAGTCGGATAAAAAGAGGCTGTCCAAGTTTAGGTGTGTACACTATTTTGGAAATTTGGAAATCAAAAATTTATTTGGCAGAGTGCTTTTGATAATGTTTGGAATAATTCTAACCACTTAGTAGAAAATGAATTAAAATAAATGTCAAAACTTTTGCCATCCCTTACTTCTTTTACTTAACCGACTGTGATTACATCGTGAAAAGATCTCATCAAATGTTTAAATGTTTCTGATATTCTATATTATACTAAAATCATACCTACTATTTCTAATGGATTTTGTGTTATTTTATAGCTTTTATAATCGTTTTGCAGGCTTCGAATGGCTCGCGAAAAATCAGGTTCTTCATCTTCACTAGTTAAAAATAACACATCGTGTGAGATTCTTGAAGGTAGTAATTCTTCAAAGAACATAAAAACAAGATTCGAAACAGTGGAAGGGAATTCTGCGAGTGGGAGTGAAAAGTTTAAGGTCATTGACAAGAAAGAAATACTTGACATTGATAACTCCCAAAAACCAGTTGGTCTAACCAGGGATCCCTCTGAAAAAAAATTATATCGAAAATTGACTGGGACAGAAAATGGAGAAACTTGTTCGGGTTCTTCCAATCGGTCATCGGGGAAAAGTTCCAGTAAAAAGGGAAGCAAGTCATCATGCTCTTCCAATGGAGTATCATCCAGCAAATCAAAAATCTCGGATAGCAACGGATTAATTGTAAGTCAAAAATCATCGAAAATTTCCGGCAAAATCATAAATGATGTCTCTGAAACGTTAACGGTTCCATGTATTATTGCCGAGGAATCTGAGTCAGCAGATATTATAGGGAATCAAATGAGGAAGGCGAGTTGCAAAGTTACAGTGGATAAAATAGGAAAAGAAGGTGAAAGATTAGAAAAATTGAGTGGGATTCCATTTGCGGTGCGAGAAAAGGAAGACGAAATAGATGTATCGTAAAATTTTTTTTTTATTTGCGTAAGTTTATTCGATTTAAGTAGACAGTATTGGTAGAGCTTTTTGTATTTAAGGCCAAAAATATATAACTTCTATTGTATAGAAAGGGAACTATCTTGATATTTTCATTGACCTTTGTTCTTACACTCTGAATTCGTTGTTGATGAAAGATCCGGTTAATAGCAAAATTCGGGCTGTATATTTCAGAAGAAATGGAAGTTCATTTTACTGAAAATTTGTTAAATTTCAGATAATCTTCAGTTTTATACTTGTGAAGCAGTTATAAAGCTAAAGATTGATCCTTTCATTTGGTGTGTTGCCTTGGTAGTCATTTTGTAAATTTGATGTTCTTTAGAATTCGCACATTATTTAAATCTTAATGCTCTCGATCTTGTTTTTTTTTTTAAGTAAGAAAAAGTATTATTATGCATTATCTTTTTTTTTCGGAAAAATCGCTTTCTTCTATTATATATTATTGTCGAAATTGAGAGTAGGTGTAAGGAATTCAGAGAATTTGAGAGACGAAGTACTATTTACTTGCAGTTAAGATATCGATCCCGGAGCATTTTCGAAAGCTTGCTTGGAAAAATCTAGGTGATTAAGTCTGAGAGTCTTTTAAAGAATGTATCGGACAAAATAAAGTAAAAAATCTATAAAACTGGAGAAGAAATTTCCGATAGTTCCAAGGATTTGTTTTTTTTTTTTTTTTTTGTTTTCTGAAGCATGAATTAAGGGAGTGGAGTTGGTTATAAATGAATATGTTTTTTAACTACTGTAGAAATAGCTAAGTACGACTATTTGGAATGGTTTTGGTAGTAAAGTCGAATGTAGTTCATCATTTCAGCTTTTTAGTCCAATCTGTAAAACCAGCACTGATTGATTCTGTTAAGAGATCCGGAATAATCCATCGTTGCCATCATCCTTCATTAAATGTTTTATTTCTCAAATAACTTATTGTGATATAGAATTGGATTGTTTTATTCGTCATTTTTTGTAACAGTGTGCATTTATTGCTTTAAAATTTGAAAAAATCTATCTGGTGTGCTTTCTAAATGAAATACTTACTATATTGCATATATTTTTCTCTCTCGCTTCAGTTTATGCATTTTTTTCTCCTGGAATACTTCACGTTTTTACGTGTTAGTGAATAAATAATTGTAGGCTGCATGGTTTTTTTTTTTTTTTTTATGATTTCTTTATCATGGAAAAAAAAATGATCTTAATGTTTCACTTTTTTTACACTATATACCAGTGTATGTAGATCGTTACAGACAGCTGAAATGCTGTTCTACATCATAGATTGATAATGTAATTTTATGTATGATGTAGAAATTTTAAATAGTATGGAACTATGAAATTCAGGAGTAAATTATAAGAATTATGGGAATTTCACATGAGTCGCAGGAATTCAATTCGTTAAATAAACATTGAAAGAAGTTTATTTTCGATTTGGTATAAATAGTGTGAGTTTCAGGGTTCACAGGATTCTAATTGCAGTTTAATTTATATTGGATTAGTTTTTTTATGGATTTAATTTGTGGCGAATTTTTTTTTATGATTTCTTATAAATTTATTATAAATTTAAGATTTGCTCATATTTAAACTTGGATCGATCCGGAAACTTTTGAAGAATTCAAGATCAAGAATAATTAATTTTATGCTTCTAGTTTTGTATCATCCTTCAATGATTACGCTTGTTGATGCGAAGAAATCTTGCAAAGCGTTCCGATAAACAGCGACTTTTAAGACCACGTTTAGAGGTTAAAGAAGAGGTGATTATTAAAGATAAGGAAATAGGGTTTTTTTTACTGTAAAAACTTGTATAATTCAGGGAAATTTAAAGAAATTTCCAGTTACGAAGCTAAATAATTATTCTTCAGAAATCTCAAATTAAATAAAGTAAGCAAAGGATGCTTGAGATGACATCTTCCAGTGTGGGTTAAGAATTGTCGGTGGATTCTTTTATGTTTTATCTCACCCAATGAATCCTTGCTCAGATCAAATTCGCAATTTCAGGAAGGATTTGATAGAAGTGATGTGAAAAAAGCACTGCTAGAATCATTGCATGAACAGCGTAGGAAAGAGTATCGAAAGAAATTGAAGAAAGAATTGAAACGACGTGGAAGTCACGTTAAAAATAGATTGCCTCAAAAGAATCTGAGAGCGAGCATTGCAAATGTGCACGGTTATGATAATACAAGGAAAAAACAAAAAAAAAATTGGAAATTAGACGACGAGAAAGAGAAAAAAAGAAAAGTTGAAGGCTATACTTCGAAAGGCAAAAGTTTCTCGGGAAGAAAAGAAAAAATTCCAGAAATAGAAATAAACAGGAAAGTGGAAGTAAAAAATCTGGAAGTGAATAAAGATGCAGGAATAGTGAAGAACAAAAATAAAATTAAAATTCCAGAAGAGAAAATTACTGAGGAAAAAGACAAAATAAGTGAAATTATTCTGAAAGAAGCAAACACGATTGCCGAGAGTGTGGAACAGAAGAACGTAAAAAAAGATTTGGATATTGAGACGTTACCTTCAACCAGAGATTTCGTCCGATTCATGTCATTAGATTATTCAGAAGGTTAGGATTCGAAATTATTAAATTTATTTGTTTCTAATTAAGCAATATTTAAAAATAAGTAGAGCAATTTCGAAAATTTCTTAGTAAAAGATGATAAATTTTTAAATTGCTTATTGCAAATATGTAAATTCTATCGAACTCAAGTTTTTTTGTTTTTTTTTTTTTAAATTATTTTTTCTATTTGCAGACTCTGAAGATATACCAAAGGAATTACGATATTTTCATGCACTTCCATTGGTTCCATGGTCAATCTTGAGCAAATGAACGGCAAAATTGTATGTTGCACTTGTTAAAAATTATGCTGAATAAATTTAATAAAAAAATAAATCCAGCAGTGCATGAAGCATTGAAATATGTTAATATAATTATGCAGTGCCAAAAAAGAATAAGGTATTCACTGATGAAGTTTAAAGGAAATAATAGGATTCATGCCAATATATGAAACGAAAATTTCCATTTTATAGTCATAAAGATGATATTGTCTTTAGAAATTGTCATACTAATTTAAATTTAATAAATTTGTGAGGTTTTTCAGGCTCATCTATTCAATATTGCATTCATTGGCATTTCATTTTTTATATCATTACTTCTCTTTCAACATGGTTTCTTGCTTAAACGAGTTGAGCTTACATTACGCAGTTCATGTTCGGACATTGCTTCAAGAGATACTTGTTGGTTTCAAGCTCAATACCAACGAGTTGTTATTGTTCTCATTGATGCTCTACGATATGATTTTGTTGCGCCACCTCATCCACAATTCAACAATAGCAATAAAGCATACTTCGGTCACTTCTCAACCATTACTCGTTTACTTAATGATAATAAGGGTAAGTAAATGTTTTCTCTTCTATCTGCAGTTTGCGAATATACTAGAAGTTCTGAACACTAAAAGTTCTCGAAGACAAAATGGTTCCAAGTAAAAATTAGTGGCGAAGGAATAATAGATATTGATGATTAGAATAGTAACAATTGCCTTTTACTATGCCACCATCAAAGGTAGTTAGCCTGGTAACGTTATAAAAAATTAAGATTGGTATGAGTTTGGTGCAAAATTAGCAATTTTCAAAGAACTGATTTTTTTCTCTCATAGTTCTTGATAAATTATCGCTTGAAGTCAAATTTTAGAATCAGCAGTTTTGATGCATTTCCGTGCTGATGCTCCAACTACTACAATGCAGCGTCTGAAAGCACTAACCACCGGTTCATTTCCAACTTTTATTGATGTTGGTTCGAATTTCGCAAGTACTGCAGTACTGGAAGATAACTGGATTGATGAAATTATCAGAACGAATCGAAGTATTATTATGCTCGGTGACGACACGTGGTAAATTTAAAATTCACAACAGCGAATATAGTGAGTGGATTTGAAAATAAGCTTTCTTCCACTGAAAGTTAGAATGGTGTTCTTCGACGTTCCTGACAAAACTGAATTTAAAATTGGAGATTCAGGAATTGTTTGATTTGTTTTGACTTATATCTTCGGAGCAGTTCTGCAATCCAAATGTTGATTGTATAATGGCAGTGGTTTAATCTTTTTGCTTGTAATTGCACAGTCTTAATATTGCTTACTTTTTTTCAGGGTTTCATTGTATCCAAAACAATTTAAACGTAAATATCATTTACCATCTTTCGATATAAATGATCTTCATACTGTTGATCAAATGATTTCAGGTGTGTTTTATAAAACGAATAAATTTTTTCAGAGTCATGAAGTTTCTTTTAGATCAATCTCCTCCTTGTTTAAATTTTTAGATGGATCATATTCCAGATAATCTTTTTGATGAGCTTGCAAAATCGGATTGGACCGTGTTAATAGCGCATTTTCTTGGTGTTGATCATTGTGGACATAAATATGGAGCAGATCATCCTGAAATGTCCAAAAAACTGAAGCAAATGAATGAAATTTTGGCAAAACTGATTGATTTTATGGATAATAATACTTTGTTGTTGGTAATGGGCGATCATGGAATGACTGAAAATGGTGATCATGGTGGCGATGAACCACTGGAAACTGATGCTGCTTTATTCATGTTTGCCAAAAAGAAACTAATTTTTGCGGAACCGCCAGAGTCAGTTTCACAGGTAGATTTTGAACTCTGTTCACGTGGTTTGATTTATTTTTAGCCGACAAAACAAAAAGAATTAAGGAACTGAAATTTTCTGCCTTTATGGGCTTCATCCCAAAAACTGATTAATAGAATTTGTTGGGCTGATAAGCAGTGCTTCATTTGTATATCGTATGATAATTATAAAATAACATTTCTCAGTTGCAAAGTGATTTTCATGAAATAGTGATTTTTAGGTACTTAGATTCTTCAACTTATAAAGGAGTCAGCAAAATTTTTTTGATATGTGAAGAATTTTCGATAGATCAGTTTTTATTTATCATATGTTTAACAGTTGTTTTGTTCTTTGGAATAATCGAAACGACAGATTTAGTTAGTTTAAATGGAATGTTTTTTTCTCAGGTTGATATTGTGCCAACAATCAGTCTGTTACTCGATTCGCCCATACCATATTCAAATATTGGAACGCTGATTGATTGCATCATAGTACCGGAACACCGGGCCTTAGCGATAAGCAGTAATGCAGAGCAAATGATGCGCTATGGAAGGACTATTGTGGCGGAAACTCAATTACCGGAATTAGATTCACTGATACGAAGTTTCGAGAATAATGGGAATGTAGAAAATTCCATTGATTATATGCGCCGTTTGCAAAAACTTTTACGTACTTCATGGACTGAATTTAATAGTAGTTTCATGCGAATCGGTTTTCTGTCGTTGTTTGATGCTATACTATCAGTTTACGATTCACTTTGCACAGGAAAGTAAGCTCCTTTATAAAATTCAAAAATTTCTCAAAGATTTTTTCTTCGGATGAAGTTTGCTGGTTGACATTATGAATTTCTTTTATGAAATCCAACTACCGAATATACAAAATACAGTCTTATTTTTTCTAGGGGCATTATCACTAGATGATCGTTTTGTTCTGTTTTTTCAAATATATCTTAAAATATCGTTAACTACAGGAATAACTTCGTAAGTCATGCATTGATATATATTTCAGTATATTTTTTTTTCAGGATCTCGTTTGCTTTCTTGATTTTTCGGTCCGGTTTATTTCTCATCCAAATATCCATCTTTTCAATTGGAGATGAGGAACACAGTATTGCAATTTTGGATTTTTTATTATCTTTCTCTCTGATTATTCGGCTTGTTCGAACAGCCAGGACATTATTTTCATTCACATCAACAATTTGGGAAATTGCTGTGTTCTGTATGATTATTGCACATGCGTTATCTTTCCTTTCCAATAGCTATATTATTTTTGAATCATCCGTAATACGTTTCTTGACGCAAACCGTAGTTGCTGTTGCATTTTGTCAATCATTTTCAAATAGGTATACGATTTTTGGAAAATTTATTTATAATTTAACCATTAACAATTCTAAATGTGATTCTTTTAAATATAGTACAAGTTTTTAAAGCGAAAAAATAACAAAATATGTTTGTAGTGTTAATTTGGTATTTAATTTAAACTTGATAAGGAAGTAGAAAAATATATGTTTTATGAGTATCTTACTTTATCTCTATAATCATATTCTGTTAACTTTACTGGACAGCAATAGTTTTTTTTCCCATAACATATTATTTGCAGGATGCATAATAATCGGCATCGTCCGCGATCTTTTTTAACGGTGTTAGGAAATCGTTTTAGTTGGCGACGTTTTCTTATCTTCATCACGATCATTTTACTTTTGCGAATGGGTATTTTCTTTGAAAAATGTCGAGAAGAGCAGGGAGATGCATGTGAAGCTACAATATTTTCACAATCATTTTCGCATATCCCTTATGGTGAATTTCTACAAATCCAAATAGCTTATGTAAAAAAGTGGCTTAAATTATTATCTCCTAGCATTCCATGGATTTTTCATTTAAGTGTAATGAACACATTGTAGCTGTTGTAATTTTTGTCGCAATTAACTGATCAAATTTCTAACTTAAAAATTAGTTGCTTTTTCAGGTCCTATGAAAATAATGCGTTTTATGCTGGGTATTTCAGTGCAGATTATTACTGCATACTTGTCGACTAAATTCCTGCGAAATTATCCATCTGAAATTTGGACTTCAGTATTAATTTTTCCAATAACAATCGCTACTATTGCATCATGGTTATCTCTTTGGTTACCCGAAAATACCGTTAAACGCTTTGCTCAATTTTCACTTGGCACTGCTCAGGTTAGCTTTCGATTGAACTTAACAAGTCTTTGGCTATATCGAGACAGATGATTACATTAATGCTATAATTTCATACTGTAAAAAACACTTCTCTAAAGTCTTATAGTTAAATGTATACCTGACAAATCTTTTACTATTGTTTTTTTCTTTTTTTCATATTGCTAGTAAAAATTTTATCTTCATTTGAATTCTTTCTTTTTTTGTTGGCATCCGAATTAACAAATATGTAAATTTAAATCATTATTTGCAGATTGTCTATGGGTTATCATTTATCAATTTACTAGTTATTTGTTTCCATGCAGCACGTATAAAAAAATTTTGGAATCAAAACGGTTGCGCTGTATCATACTTCCTATGCATTTCATCTGTCTTATTTCTAATCCTTGGTGATGGTCTAGCGTTCAGTTTTCTTTCATTAATTACAATAATTTTCCTCATTCCATTTATTATCGATGATGGTATGCTACTTTTTCGTATCTTTAATTTTAAATATTATTTCTAAGTTCTCTCTTTACTTTTTGGATTGTTTTTATATTAAAAATTTTTCTATTTCCACTTTTTATTCAGTTTTGATATTTCTATAGTAAAAGTGCACGACTGATCATTTGAAGGTTTTGCGTTTATTTTTTTCTATGGGAATTACAATTTATATGGGTTTTGTTTTTCAGAATATTACCAAATTGTATTTATTGTTTTCTTGTCATCGCATGGATTCTTTTCTTTATCACATCAACCAACATTCTCATCAATTCCTTGGCAAGCAGCCTTTGTGGGTGTTCCCGGTAATTTTGGCATCCAAATAGTACCGGCTACACTTATTGTTGCGCATATTTTTGCATCGCAAATCATCACAAGCGTTGCACTACCAATGTTTGTCATGCAACAGAATTATCGGCAATCTGATCTTTCACATTGGACTTATAAATTAATCTTATTTCATTCACTGAAGGTTAGTTTAAGTTAATATTTGAAGATATAAAGATTTATGTCGAAATCGTGGATTTCAGTTTTTTTTTTTTTTAATTTGATGTATATGATATCAACCATACGTGTCATCTCATAGTCCATTTTTGACGAGCAACCAACCGGTCATGAAGTTCCGAAAGTCTTATTTATAATTCAGTTGACATTAATGTATGATAATGACCAGCAGGGGCGAAAATGGAAATTTCATATTAAATTATCTCAGAGATTCATATTAAGTCATCTCAATCTCCAAAAAAAAAAAACTGCATATTAAGTTATAAAGTCGTCAACAACAAAAAAATTCAGTTCAAGTTTTCTGCATTCTTTTTATGTGAAAATTTATTTGGGAAAAACATTTAAATGATCTGTTATAAAGTTAAATTATCATTCTGAAAAAAAAAAAAAAAAACTAGAATGCAACCGAGTTTCAGGCGCTCTCAGTGTGCATAATGGCAACTGTACATCGACGACATTTGATGATGTGGAAAATCTTTGCGCCGAAATTCATTTTTGAATCACTTTCTTTATGTGTTGTATGCTTTACACTGCTAATTACCAATTGCACTTTCTGGAAATTGATCGTGCCGTCACCTTCTGATTTTACTGTTAAAAGAAGTTGACAGTTTGTTGTTTTCCTTCATTGATTGGAATTTTCCATTAAATTGTTTACAAGGTACTTTCTTTAAGATTTCAATATTGAAAATCTTCTCTGCTTATTGTCTTGCGATTTTTAGTTTATTCACATATTATATTGTTCTCCAATTTTATCGTTGAAAATCTTTTATGGTAACCCATGCTAGGATGTACTTAGATTTTTGTTTTCTTGATCTAATATAATTTAATATGTATGTTCATGAGTTACATCTGATTTTAATTGTTTTGCATCAATGTTGCAGTTCAAATCAAAACCTTGAAATCTTCACTCATATCTTTAACAGAAATATAAATCAATCAATTAGACTTAAACATAAATTATAACGAGAATACTTCAAATTTTGATATTAAAAACAACCTAGCTGTATCGACTGGAAATAACTTATTTATAATATCAAATCTTTTAATTGAAAATTAAAAATAATAAAAAACTTATACTAACATTACCAGATTTAACAATCAAAAAGAATTACACCAAAAAAATTAACCAAAATATCAACATGGCGATATCTCCGAAATAATGAATAAGAAAAATGAAAACAAACGAAAAACTATCCCACCAAATAAACTTAGCACAAATAATATTATACTAATGTAACTAAAATCAAAATCAAACTTAAACATTTCAATAATAAAATACTCTGTCAAAAATAAAGCCTGCGAAATAAAATTAATTATAATAAAAAACAAACAAGATAAAATCCTTTGAGTATTTTTTGTGGAATGACTTTTGGTAATTTTTTAAAGTATTATTCTCTCAATTTTCAAATTTTCTAAGAGAATTTATAATACTATTAATCATAAGACTATTGGAACTTATTATATTGCTATTTATAAAAAATATATACAAATGACTCTTAGCCATCAAGAATAGTCTAAAATACCGAACAAAACAAAAATTTTTTTTTAAAAAAAAAAAGTCGAAAAAAATATAACTTTACGCTTAAAAGAAGTAATCTTAGACTGCATACAATAAATGTTTGCTCAAAAATTCATTTGCAATGATTTACAAAAGATATATGGACTAGTTATTCTGATTAAAATCGATCGCTTGATTGTTTTGTATGGTACTACGTCTAACTGATGTAACACAAGATGATGCCAGGTGTGGCGTACTTATCTATTCATTTTTCGGTATTTGCCATTCTCTTAAGACAACAAAAAGACAACAAATGTCTATCTACCAGATGATATCATTTATTTTAACATACATTTATGTTTTCAATCAATAACCACACATTTCAACACTTCCTGTCCATCCACAAACAGATCACTGGAACAAGCATGGAAGAAATCAATACTAAGATTGGGTGTATTCTGAAGAAGCTCGAAATACTGTAGTAAGCTTTCCTCACAAAGACCATTGGATGTGACAATATCCGCCAGAACAACTTGCTCAGGAATATTACTTTGTGCCCACTTTTCTAGCCTAAATTCTTCCAGTGGTGGTAACAAATCCGTTCGTAAAATATCCAAATGTTTATCAATTTGTGCAGATATCTTTTCAGCTCGTTTATCAAATTCACGTTGTAACCAGCTAATTCGATGTTCCTTCATCGTGATTGCAAGAAGACCTATACGACTTTTCTTAATTTCAGCGTCAAGTTCCTAAAAAAAAACTGTATATTAGCAAAATCAACTATAGCGAATCTAAGTTTGAGGGGAAGTTTGTACATATATTGATATTGACAGTTCCAAAGAAATCTTCGATTTTAAAACACTGTAAAGAATGAAATATTTGACTACTTTTAAATTTTGGAATTTTTGCTAGTAAGGTCACTGAATTTTACAAATTGTTTCCAATTAATACAATAACACAATGCCGAAATTCTATGTTCATGAAGAAAAAAAGGAGGTAAGTTTAGGAATGATATGGAAGTACTGAAATCTCGCAACATTTTCAATGTACTTCAAATGAAAAAGTTAAAAATTGACCTTAAATTTTCCAGTACTAGATAAAAATTCATTAATTGTGGAAATAAAATCAGCCCTTCTTCGAGGATTACCCTTTGTGGCAATGAGATCATTCATCAGCACCTAAAATGTTCAGAATAAAATTTCGATGAACTCTCTCTGATTTAAAAGCAATTTCCCAATGTCTAAGTAAATATCTTTAGAGACAAGCATAAATTATAAACAGAATAAAAATTACATACTTAAATCTTACAATTTGTATTCTTAAGCACAACTATCGTACTCAAATATTATACTTACTTAAATTTATTTTCCTCTTTACAATATGATATTTATCATCTAAATATAAGATAAAACGTACGAAAATTGCATAATTTACGAACAATGTATGCAACAGCTCGTTCAATCCTGTGTGCATTACATTCTTGATTTCTTGATGGAAGTTCATAAGTTGTCAATTGTTTTACTAATTCCCGGACAATTGAATAACTAGTATATTTCCGATGACTAATGATATGTTTCATAATGCAAAATGCAAATTCAAGATGCATTTCACTAGTAAGCGATGACATCAACAATCGAGCAATATTAACGTAATTGCATCTCAGTGCATAACGTACAATTGATTCGTGAAAATCCATCGACCTAAACAAATCAGCAATAGAAAAATGGATTTTATTTGAAAATTTTCAAATGATTATTCGCTAATCAATGCGAGAAATAGGCGCTTGAATTGATAAAGTTAGAGGATATAGATGGTCGTTAACTTCGTTTTATCTTCCGCCTTTAACATAAAGTTCTAGGAATAAGCATTTCAGAAAAGAATTAAACAAAAATGCACCGAAAATAAATTAAAATGTATACTTACCAATTACTTCGTGATAAGTTATAGTTTCAAACATTTGAAACAGTATATCGTATACTTATATTCCACTAAAGGAAAAAATTGTAGACCTGGTAAAAAATCCTAAAACACTGCAATGTAAATCTGTCATTAAACAAAAAATATCTTGTTGACCCGCATATTAAAAGCAGAAACCATATTTGCTATACACAATGCATAATATAAAACCTGCAGAAGGTATTAAGATTAAGCCCGAATTATAAATTTGATATACATCGTTATTTAACAAAGTTGATAAACTCAACCCAATCCCATTTGAAGCAATTCGATGAATGAAAGGAAAAAATCACAATCGTAATGCAAGATAATAAAATAAAAATCAAAAAGATAAAGACTATATTTATTTCCCGAAAAAACGCACAAAAGATTGAGTTACTAAAAAAACAAAAGTTCAGGTTCAGTGATTAGAGAATATTAATAGTGGGAATAAACAAAATGATATTCATTCCATTTTGCAGATTTAAATAAGAAAAAAGAAGTTCATTAAGTACATAAATACATCTGACAACGAACGAACGACTTATTATTTCTGTGCACTATTGTAAAAGTTATCCAAAACAAAAAAAAAAAATCGCAACCCTAACAGGAAAAATTGGTAACATTTCAATATTTCAATATTAAATCATAGAACATCAGGGAAAAAACCTCGAAATTTGAAATACAGTTGGAGTTGAGAGGCAAATGATTGAAACAGTCCCAAGCGAAATAATCATCGATAGCTTTCATTCGATACCTCTCCAATAAATATAATTAATAAGGGATGTTCATCTTTAAAAAAAATGTGTAGATATTCGATTTTGATTCTTAAAAAATAATACGATTAAACACTTACGCTGTTTATATCTTAATAAAGGCATAAATATTCGGCTGCTTTCATTTCTTTAAAAAAAAAATCTCAATTTGATCTCATAAATGAAATATCGCCTTCACAGCTTAGCTATTGATACCTTAAATAATAATAACGGCAATGAAATAATTTAGCTTTTTCTATATTCTAAATGCAATTCCTTTCAGTTTCAAATTAAAGAGGACAACAAGACAAAATATTTGCGCTCGAGGTATACTGACGTCTCTGCAACATCACCAACAATGAACATCAGCTTATTGAGAATTGGGCAATCAAAGAAGCAAATTTACTCTATCCACACTCTTTCCTTTCTTGATATTTCCCTCCCACATTCACATTAAAATCCGACATCTAAGCAAGCAGAAACAACGTTTTACCATGCATATTGCTGGTAAAATGCTGCTTCTATTTTCAAGAGGAAAAACGGGAAACATGAGAAAATAATAAATGTAGAATTTATTGAAATTTATTGCACCCCGACTATGTATCAAGAGCGCATAATGCAGGAAAGTTAAGAAAGTAACTCATAACTAAATAACAAAAAATAAATATATATAATTATTTGCAGTTGAAATGGATTCACATTATGCTATCTTTTTAAGTTTCTCTACTTAGATGAATATTTGTATCCATTTTTATCATATTAGCAAATATTGGGAAAACAGCAACAAGTACGTCTCAGCTCAGAATAGTTTGCCAAAGATGAGTCCAAACATCAGGGCAGCAAATGCAATCAGCACCGTCTGAAGATAATAATTTTAATGCAGATTGTCAGTTTTTAATATAAATTGCAAAACAGAAGGGATAGTGTGCAAGACTAATTCTGATTCCTAAGATGACTATGTACTAAAAGAACATATTAGCAGAAATCACTTAGAAAATCTAAACAATTCGAATGCGTCTTTATTTAACTATGCTACATATTATTATAGGATGGATTAACTAGAGGAATTCAATGGCAACAATCGAAAACCATTACATTCCGCCGAACTTCTGTAGAAGAACTAGAAATTTTTGCGGTGCTAGCAAATAATTGGAAAACTCGAAGAGAATTTGCGTATATACTAAACAACATAACAACTCACTTGAAGAACTGTGATTCCACCTTCTGACATTTGATTACCCGTGACCTGAGGAATTGCCTCAAGTGCTGCAAGCCGCGCCTATAATAAAAATTGCAGCTGAGATGGAAACCATGATTTTTTAAAGGAAGCTTAGCAACCTGATTCTAATCATCACAAAATGTGAACAGAAAATTAAACAAGTGGAAGCAAACATCGAGAACGCAAAATCTCGAAATTTATTTTGCTAACCTTAAGGGAATTATTATCTCTTTCCAAACTTGCTTTCGCAGCTTCCATTTTATTCTTCTCTTCAATAACACGTCGTACTTCCACATCCATATTCTGAATTATTTTGGTAAATATGCATTTATTATTTAAACAAATAATGAGGAAGATATATTTAAAAATGAAAAAAAAGAATATTTCAGCAATATGGCAGAAAGCGCAGTTATTTTCATACTTTTTCATAAATTTAATTTTTTAAAATCTAACAATAAACATTACCGCAATATGTCCACCAAGTGAAGGTTTTGATTCTAAGGGTACTCGAGGAGGTGTCTTGTCTCCGCTGTATTCCGAAGCAGGAGGATGCTCAAATAGCACTCGCAACTTTGAATCCATAAGTTCGGAAGGTTGTGCATTTTTCCAGATATTATCTGTATTTTTTCAAACATTATTTGTGAAATCAAGCAAATCAGGATTATGAGTTAACCTATCCTTACTAAAATCCAACCATTCTACAGATAGTTCCGGAACAAGACCAGTCAGACACCTGCTTTTTCCTAAAGTCTGTAAAGACCACGAGATGAAGCGCTCATACAGTGACTAAAGCTTCGATCTTGCGATGGACAACCATACCTTGGGTTCCGTCTTATTCAGACGAGGCTGGTTTGTCCGCCTCAGACATTAATCACAAAGCCAAATCATCGCGCTTCAACGGAACTGAACTCATAATGTTTAACTTCCACCGCCTCTGTGAGCCACTACAGCAACCATGACAATATCAATTCGAACGGAATGATTCAAAGGTAAAAACGACAGAAAAACAGAAACTTCAGACTAAAATCCTCGTTACTTAAATCTGATTCCGTTAAGATTTTTTAAATATATCCGAACTACTAACGAATGCTTTCAGTGGGAAGTATAATCAGTTCATCGGAAGATAGATAATGAAAAATTCTATCAACAAAAAGAACATTTAAGTATGTACCTAATGAGAAATCGCCTGCTGGCGCATAAACGCTTTGTACCATGAATTTATGCTTTGTATGCTCCATTTCTACATTACTTGATGCATCAAACGGCTGAAGCATAACTGCCACATTACATATTTCTCCTGGACTGAGAATACCAGAGTTTGGACGGACGCAGTACTGCTTCGGAGCTGTTGTTTTGACCTAAAAAATTAAACAGAATTTCAAATCGATCCTTAATCCAAAAAATCTCTAATGTTTCAAGAAACGAAGAACTGCTTTCCAGCACTTTCGAAGCAATCCAGCACTTCTAACACAACAATTATTTTGGCATAATACATTTTTTTTGGCAAAAATATCTCATGAATGCACTTTCCTTTTCTATCAAAGAAAAATGTGTTTCAACGCTTAACAATATGCAATATTAACAAAATGTATTATTAGTCCAAGTATCTTATGCACAAAATGATTATAAGAGAATATCGCTAACAGACCTGAGTAAGAAGCAAAAGAGTATATTCAAAAATTCTATTAAAAACATGGAAGAAATTCTATGTATGCATCTAAGTTACGAACGAAATTCACGTACCTTAAAGCAAACCTGACGTTCTGTAGGATTCGTTAACCTCATTTGACAAGTCACCACATCATTGAAAGGACCTTAAAAAGCAAAATATCAGCATATTATTTTCGTTTAACTTCTTGCCTTTTTTCGATTTTCGATCCAAAGCTATTACAATACTCAGCAAAATACGATAAAACTAAATGAAATCCAAACGAAGCCAGTATTTACAATATATAGTTCCTTTTTAGTCTTGTGGAGTTTGTCAAAATAATATTCTGACATCACCATTAATCTGATAGACCTACCGCTAAATGTAAGCTCCATTTTAATGTCATCAAAGCTTTACTAAAAGCTGTCCATTCAGCAATGGATTGCAATTTCGAGTGCAGTCGTTTACATTGCGCCGTACTATATCATATATTAAATAAAATCAGTAAATGAAAATAAAACCTTTGAAGACAAGTTCATGCGAAGGCTCAATTGTGAGCACTTGCAAGGCTCTCGACATTTTTGATTCAATTTTCGGTAAATGAAATTCCTAATCAATTATACCCTGAAATTATATGAAATTATACATGAATTGCCAAAAATAATTCATAGCCCAACAAGAAGACACTGACCAAATCATTCACAAATTTTTTTTTTTTTTTAGCGAACTAAAGAGGAAACAAGTTACACACAAAAGAAAAAAAATAAGACATAATTTCTTATTTGCACAGGAACAAAATAAAAAAAAATTGTACTGAAGAGAACGACTTCCCACTTGAAAGATTTTACTTAACATACAAACTATCTAAATGGAAAATGAATAACTGTAATGAAAAAAATCGAACAAAAATTAAATCAGAAAGTTTGATAAAAATTGTATCTGTTAAATGAAATAATTGTAGAATGCGAAAGTTTCCAAATTAAACAGTTAACAAGCGTAGTATTATAGCTAATAATATAATTTGTCCGAACTAATCTATTTTAGTTTCTCATTTGTCATTAATGCTACTATTATTTATGTCTTTTACTGTTCTCCTACAACAGAAACACATTTCTGATGAAAACCTGGAAATTTACACTTTTTTGAAATTTTTTTTCATTTTTCTTTAAAGTATAACACTATCCATCTGATAATTTATGAAGCGGAAAAAAGTTTTTTGCAAAAGAAAATATATGATATTACGATGTAAATGTATATGATAACAGTTTTCTCATCTTGCAAAGTTTCCATTCTTTTACTATCATTAAATAGTTTTATCTGTTATGATCTCTAAAAATTAAATGCAAACTAAAATATTAAGTTGATAACAAACTGTATATAAAATAACATGGGATTAAATGTATCGACTTGATTATATTTAGGGCATATTTTCTGCAATAAAGAACTATTTTATGAAATTATTTTTCGAAAAGCATAAGAATTAAATGATTTCAGAAGTATCAACTTAATTAGCTAAACAAAAGAAATAATCAATAAAAAAATAACGATTTATGAAATATGAGTGGTTCTATTTGCTAGTTGATTTGTATTATAAGTACCATCGTATATGGAGATACCTGGAACATTTGTACAACAAATGAATAAAATATAATTAACATTTGCAACAATTCCTTTACTTCTCAATTATTCAAAATTTCATTTGGCTCTATTTTCAGAAATGACCAAATGAACATGACCAGTTTGTTTTTGAACACCGTCAAGCAGTACCAAACTAAACTCTCCCATTTTCTGAAGAAATTAGTCATTTAGCTTGGCTCAATTATGAAAACATTCTATTTCCTCAAACTACTGGATTTTGAAACAAAAACTGAATAACTGCAATGACCATGAATTCGAATTAATTCTCATGTTGGTGCAACACGTGCAACACGTGACAACACGTGACAACAACAAGCAAACACTTTCACTACTTCAACAAGTTTCAATTATTGTAACTGAATTCCCATCACTAAAAATACATTTATGTAACACATGTAATGAATTTTGAAAACAATTACGCTATGAAATATGTAAAATTTTGAATATTTCCATGGTCAAATGGTCAAATGGTCAAACAATCAATCACAACCACTTGTTTGAAAGCTTCGCCTACTATTACTAATAAAGTCAAAGAAAACAGAATTTAATTCATTCCTAAAATTTGTTGGAATGCAAACGATAATCACACACATACACACACACACACACATATTAAAACATACATATGTACATACATACATATATCCCACTGACACAGACACAGACACATACACACACACACACACACAGACACACACAAACACATGCACTCATATACATACACTCACATACATGCACAAAATCATTTCAAATAAATCAATCGAGACAAACGTAGAATATAATTTACGTGCTAATGTGTGCATATGAAACAATGTTAGAGGACAATATGCTGCGAATGTTCCCGTCATACGTGAGTCCTGGAAAATATCAAAATAATTCCTGACGGAATGACAACGTTCCATCATGTGACAAGCAATGAATCATCACAAAGGTCAAATAAAGCATCAGCAACTCATCCTATCCCGCTCAAAACAAAACCCCACTGACTAACATTTAGCTGCTTCGCGCTAAGAATTCTTTCAATGTTGTAGCCCAAAATTCGCCCACGCGTTCTTCACATAATTTACGTCAATTCTATATTATCGGAAAGATATAAAGAGTTCTGTCGACGTTTATATTCCATCAATTTTCTCTTCATCACTTTCACTAAGTCTCCTTAAGACTGTATGACAATAAGCAGATTTCTCAAAGTTAGACGTAGATTTCCCTACGACGTAAGCTATAAACACATGCAGATTCCCCGTGGTTATGCATAGATAGATGTACGTCCATATATGGATTAGCAATTCGCATTTGTGAACAACTTTTATGCACACAAAGACACAGAGAGAGAGAGCGTAACACCTAGAGTACCATCAATTCTTACCTTGAATCTAATCCTTTAGGATACACGTATACATAGACCAGGATACACGGCTCGCGTATTTTTTTGTTCATATTCCCAACAGAATAATTTGGAAAAATACTTGAAATTGAAATGATTGCTGCGGACGTATAATCGTTCGTTGTAATCAATGATAATACAGTGAGATGCATTAATACATAGATATCACTACGCATTACTGTTAAAGTACTGTTAAACAGTACTGCTTCTTATCACTCAGCTTACTGTTAAAGTAAGCTGAGTGATAAGAACTGTTAAAGTAAGCTGAGTGATAAGAAGCCTTGCAGTGAAATGAAGCAAATTAACAAATGTAGAGTGCTGGCAAGTGATTTCTTATCATAATGCGCACCTTTGTAACCTTTTATCTTTATATCTTATCACTAATGCAACCAGTGATAATTAATTAACTAAAAAATGTAAAATCTGCAATATACAACTCATTTTGACAAAGAAATTCTAGCGAACGATTAAAAGTTAAACTTTTATATTAAAAAAAGAGCTAATTAATTAAAAGAAAAGTAATATACATGATGGCTTCATTTGATTATTTTTCACCCATTGCTTTTAATCATATAATTTTTTATTGAAATTATTTGTTATTATTGAAATAATTATTAAATGATTGAATTTCAAAATTAGATTTAAAAATTAAACTTCCGAATTAAAGCCTTATTTAATTACATCGAATGAATCTAAAGTAAAAAACAATTGATCAAATATTTTTCAATCATTATTTTTTTCAATCATTTCAATCATTATCAAAAACATCATATATTTCATCTATCGAATATTTACTGCAAATCTGTGACACTATTGTAATATCATTGAAACGAATTGACCAGAATTTTTTTTTTCTCCAATTTTACCACATTGTCATCATAAAAAAGTTTCTTCCCTATCTTTGCTTCCCCTATCATAGAATACAATGAATAATTTATATCAACATAATACAGTATGTAAATTGAAAGCAGTCCAAAAAAAACAAGACGACAATAAATTTGATTAAAAAGATTAGAAGATGGTATTTTTCACAATTAGCATGAATTCTTTTCATTTGAATTCTTTCATTTGAGCCCATGATAGTTTTTTTAAAAAATTGCAATAATTCAGAAAAAAAAAAAAAACTGTACTCATTCATTATTGCTTGCTAAATTAGTTTAAATTTGATGTAAAAAATTTGCCGTTTGAAATGAGGACATATGTGCTCGTTTAAAGTAAATACATATGCGCTTCTCTCCTTATTTATATATACAGAAACTATAAGTTCGATTTAATTTTTAGAAAAGAATTGAAAAAAAAAAGATTACAAATGAAATGAATTTTAGCTTAAATTAAATGCATAAAGCTTTATTGTGAAAATTAATATTGTAATATGCAAAAAAGAAAAAAGCAGGATAAAAAGCTTTGAAAGCTATAAAAGCTTAACATAATAGCAATCTAATAAAATATCAAGATGGTAAAAGTTCAAACGGACAGAATTCGACATTCTTGCAGAATTTTCCAGTCAGTCCTATTGATCCATAGCGAAAAATATCTGAAATAATATATGTGCCATTAATTAAACTTTAATTTTTCTTCTTTTTAAATTGATACGAGATAATAAACTAGTGTACATTTAATGAAATGTGATAATAATCCTCTAGTCTACTTATTTCATATCATCTGATTCCTTAGCAAATACCTAAAGTTCTGACTGAGAACATAAAAAGAGCAACCAGAATAGATTCCAGAATTATTAACAACAATCCACATTATCCACATTACCTTTTTTTCCTACCAAGCAAAAAAGAAGATTTTTACCTTCCTTCCGTGAAATTCTTCTTACTCTTTTGTATTTTATACTTGCCTCGTTCCAACACGATAAATGGGCTTAAGGCATGCAATTCGGTGATACAACGTTCCTGTGGTAGTAACCGTAGTTTTTGCATTGTTTCATAGTATATTTGTAAAGCTGTAATAATCTGATTTTTTTCAGAAAAGGTTCAGTTTTCCAACTAAAATGCAATAAATTTTACCGATAGTTTTAACTGTTAAGCGACACTAGTTTAGTTAAATTATTGAATATCACGGCATTATTTCGATACAAAAAATTTTAATGTAATTTAAATTTCGAATACTTTTTGAATCGAACAAAGTAATTTAATCATTTCATTAAAAAAGTTAAGCGGTATCAATTATTGCAAACTGTTGAAATTTACATCATCTTTGCAAAAATTTCGAATATTCTTTGGATGGAACAAAATGATTAATCAAATTCAAGAACTTCATTCCGAGCAGAAAAAAAAAGTAGAAAAGGAGCAAAAAGAAAGGATACTAAATTTAAAAAACAGAGTTGATATTTATGACAATCTCATGATTTAATTCATGTACGAAATAAGCTATTCCCTCTGGAAAATATTCAAAAAATATAACAAATTTATGTTTAACTTTTGCTTTTTTTCTCTTCTAATCCATTATTATCGACCGACGAAGCCAAATGTTCTGTACGAACAACTTATTATCATTATCTAAGAGTAATTGTTCTGCTAGAAGCAACTTATTAGTTTAAGACTCAAACATTTTTGCAATTAAAACGAATATACCACCAAGTCCACGACATATCGGTGTTTGTGGTTCAATCAATTCGATATCACTATCGTACATTGATAAAATACCATCCAAATCACTTTCAGCACAGTAATTATTGAGCTAAGATAATGAGCTTTAACTTAATATTTTATAATGGAAATTTCTTTCCAGGTAATTGTAATGATTGCACGATATTTTAAGATTAATAAAATTAATTCAAATTAGTAATTATAAAACAGTCTAATTGAGCTAACAAAGTGATAATAAATCAATGCCTAAATAAGACGTTTTAGTCTTTATACAATTTATTATTGATAAGAGAAAGTTCGCAACAAATAATTAAGGCATTGTTTTATTATCAAACTTTAAAAGTAATATGAAGTATTATAGGTTGAACACAAAAAAATGTAATATTGAAATGAAATGAAATGAGCGAATTTGAAATATAAAATTGAATAGAAATAAATTTAAAAATTTTTTGATCAAACAATACTTGCCAATTTAGAATTATCCTGAATAGCTTTATGTAACTGTTCAACGATGTATTGCGTTCGTGATAATGAATTCAATAACAACTGTTGTTGCTGCTTGTCCATATCAACAATAAATCCAGAGAATGAGCCAGCTTGTCGGTTCATGAATGTGTAAAATGAAAAGGTGCGAGCAGCTGTTTGGCTTTGCCTACTTTTCGATAAAAGTTTCAATGAATTTCGTAATCATCAATAGCCAAATGTATCATTATTTCCTTCATCTTCATGCATTGATACTTCTGATTCTTTTATATTTCAATCGCAACAACAAAAATTTAATAATAATAGTAATAATAATAATATAACAATAATAATTATTATTGTTAATAATAATAACAATATTATTATTATTATGCTATTATTATGTTGTTGTTATTATTATTGTTATTGTTATTATTATAATATTATTGTTGTAATTATTATTACTATAAATAACAATAGCCAAACAATCATTTCCAGTAAGTTGATGTTGTTGTTAAATATTGAAAACTCGATTGATAATGGTTGTATGTAGAAAGCTGTTATTGTACATTGATTATACATTAATTTAATTACAGAAATACAAAATAAGCATTATGAAATGTGAAATGACCCATTCTTTCGTAATCACTGACAAAAAATATAATTACGAATAATGGATTAATCAAATACCTTGAAAGATGTGAATGGATAAGATCAAATATTAGCGCTTTTAATTTGCGTGGCTAATAAGAATCTGTTTTTTCCATCATCAGCAATTTCATAAATAAACAATCCGTGAATATGAAAAAATGACATATTTAACATAAAGCCAGATCCATCAATCAGTTATGAACACTCAAAGGAAAATGCAACATTCATCTTTGAATGCAATTTGAATTCCAAAATCTCACACAAATGACTTCCATTTTATCTTTTAAATAAAAGTAATTTTTGCATGAAAAAAGTGTTTAAAATGTCAGATTTTTGAAAAAATTCCTGAATAAAATTATCAGAAAAAAAGAAGATCTCTCCTTCTTTAATCACAAAAGGAATTGGTCTTTTCGCTAAAAACGGAAACCTTTTCGATCCTCGCTGAAAAGAAATTTTTTTGAAACAGAAAAAAGAAAGAAAGATAAAGGATTGAACCAACAAAAATTAGCTCGTCACTTGTGATCCTTCCTTCTACATTTTCGGTCAATTAAAGTGTTATATTGATTTTAGGAATTCAAAAATCAGTTCATGATTCTTGATAAGAAGAATTTTTATAATTAAAAACAAAAAAAAATTCAAAAAAGATTCATTTTAATAATTAAAAACAAAAAAAGATTCATATATATTTTTTGTATAGTTCCACTAAAATTTTAAATTTGAAACCTGATTAAATGAGGATTTCATAATTTCATCATTCATTCTATACATTGCCTGCTTTGCTAGTATTTCCTTCGTTTTATCAAATTTAAATTTGTCAAAGCGATACGAATAGAGATTATTTTCGAAAACATTAAAAATAAATCAATACATGCGTTTCCGTGTAGTTAATAGCAACTTTTGTCATGCCTACTGAAAAACTGAAAAATGTATGGAAATGAATTCCTATAATTGAAAAATCGAAGACGTGCGATACATATATTCCGGAAATTTATTTTTCTATATTTTCGGAATTCATGTTTTTTTCTATAATATACATATAAATATATTCTTTATTCCATTGAGAATATTTATTCCACTTAGTATTTTTTGACTCTCAAAAATTAAAATTTAAATAAAAATTATGTCATATAAATCTTTGCTAATTGTGATTAAATGAGATTGTTCCACAATTAATCGAATTGTGTCTCCTGTAAATATTCTTATTACGCTTATTCTTTAATATCAAAGATTAATTGCTAAATTAAATTCGACCGCAACTAATTATATTTATTTAAATTTGCAGAAGGCAATAAAACCAGAAGACAATAAATTAGGCAATTAATTTTTCGGTAATTTTGCAATGTCTGATTAATAAAAATTAATGAATGCTTATCAATTTGTAGTTATTATTGATTACTTTATGGAAAAAAGCTCGTACTTCACCTACAATTTTCGAATGAAGCGAAGGAATGGGCAAAGGATTAATTTCCGACTCTTAAAAACAAATTTCCCTAATTGTAATGGATTATGATTACCATTGTAATTTCCGGGCAAAATTCATAATTCTTTTATCACTCAATTAAATAACAAAAATTTAAATAAAGATTATTATTGGATTAAAATATTTAAGATATTAAGAGTGGTTGTAAAATATTCAAGTTTCCATTTCTTAAAATAATTAATGCTTGTTTGTTTTTTCAAACATGAAATTCTTATTTCTTGAAAACATACATGTGATCACTGTTTTTTATCATGCTCCTCTCAATATGTTTGTCCAAAAAGGCTTAATGAAGAATATTAATTAACCTTGTTTTATCTAAGAAATTTATATGAACTTTCTTAGGTTGCTCAGGAAAATAGTAAATTCATAAACGTCTTGCTTTTCGGAAGAAATTATGTTGACATTTCTCCGATTACCACTGTTACTTAATGTTGCACATGGTCACTTTATTGACCTTATAAATCCAGTCCCAGATGAATGAATTTACCGTAAGAGTTTAAAAAAACTTTTTTTCCAAAAATTTTCTTTATTAAAACACTAATTAATTCATTTTTCGCTTAATGGATAATTTCCAATTCTTATTAAATTACCGATTGTTCGTAAGAAAAAATTTATCAAATTTTTTTGAATAATAGATCAAACTATTCGAACGAATATGAAGGAAAGAATTTAAAACAGAATAAGAAATGAATGATGCAAATAGTGTTAATTAGAATTTGTCAAAAACAAAAAGGAATGACCGGGATATATCGCTATTCTAATTTTAGTAAGCATCGGAAATATACATATTCCAAACATACAAGCTTCTTTTTTTTGTTTTCCTAGAAGTATGGGTTATTGATTGAATAATCGCACAAAAGATATTCATAATGGAAGAGAATTAGAATTTTAATGAATAGTTGAATTTTGGTGAGCAAAAATAAAAGCAAACAAATAAGTGAGTATAAACTTATATTAATACATTATAAGTAAATAATTGAAAAAATCTAAATAATTTTGTGCTACAAAATTATTTTGCCGTATGCTAAATGACCTTGCATTATATTATTTCGAAACAGTCATGAAATTATCAACAGTATTTGAAGATTCAATGTTAGAAAGTGTCCTGCAAAACCTTGCCATATTCACTGTCTTTGACTCATTTCAGACTATCTTTTAAAATTATTGTTAGAATTTACTTAATGTACGTTTATCATGTTTAATGACTTTAATACATTTTTTGTTTGCAGTTTTCTTTGATGTCATTGGTTAATTCCGTTCAATCAAAAAATATAAAAGTGCCCTTGAAAGGAGTATGGAATCATTATTTTTGGCTGACTCTGACTTCATCTACAACATTCTCCTATTTCTTGAAACCTTGTTTATATTGAAGTCATACTGTCGTTTTCCTACATTTATTATTCATCCGAATTTTTGAGCGTTATTATTCAATTCTTACAACAATGAACTATCTTTTTCACCGGATTACCATCCTTCACAACCAAAGGAAAACATCGAACTTCTCTTTCCTAAAATTAATATATCGATTCAAAAATATGTTCGAATTAAGAGTACAAATCCATTTTCATAGTTCAAGTAAAAAAATCTTCCATGATACGTATTATTGACAAATCAGCAAAATATCATTTAAAACAACACACAAAATAGTAATAAGGCATAAAATCCTTCAAAGCCTAATTGAATCAGTGTATCGATCAATCCGTAATAATAAGGGCTAAAAATTTTGCCTTATTGCTCTATTTGGTTATCAAAAGCATTAATTAACTGATTACTGATGAAGTCTCCTCCTATTTCTTTATTTAAAGTATTGATTAATTAGTTTGCCTTTTGCTTAGAATAGAAACAATAAACAGAGATGTTAAAAGACAAACAAAAAGAATCTTTTCCTATAAAAAATCAAAAAAATGTAAACAAATGAATTAGTTTTTAGTGAAAATCTTGTCTTGGATGTGAAATTATTATTTTTTACAAATATTCGAAGTCGAAATCCCCGAATTTTCTCAAGAATTCATCCATTTAATTAATTTTTTAATTATTTTGGGATATGCAATTTTAAAATATATACATCATTATCGACATCATTCATGGCACATTACTTTAAATTACCCAAAAACTAATTAATCAGTTAATTGTCAATGTAAAGAGATGTGTTTCGAAAAAACTAAAAATAAACTGAAGAAGACATGAAAGAAGAAAGAACGAGTAACGGAGTTATATGCTGCAATTAGTAAAACTGAAAAAATTGGCACTTTCAAAAGTTTTTTCTTTCCTTTTGCTTTTCTTCTCTTTTTTCCAGCGAAATGAAACGAAGCGAACGAAGTGGTAATTGGCGAACTTTTTTTGAAAAACAATTTTAATATTTGACCTTTCCTTGTTTTTTTTTCTGCTTTCTTTAATTTTGTTGCAAGAAAAGAAAAAAATTTGTCATTTGCAGTGTACGATGAAGTAAAGTTTGTTACCTGCAGCATTTGTAGGCTTGCTGACACTAACAAGTGTTTGGTTCAATTTACACAGTTTCTTTGCTTCCATCACTTGCATTATTACTGCATTATTTCTGCAATATTTTAATTTGTGAGCTCAAATAAATCAAATAGATTTGGAGTTAGGCTTAATTATTCCAGATCCCTCCATGAAATGACATTGAAATGCATGTATGATTGGAATTTGGTTGCATTTAAAAGATAGCTTTGAAGATATGTTTCAAAAGTTCGGAGTAAAGAAGTCTGACCAAGGTTACTTGGAAATTATTAGAGAATATTCAAACAAATCATGTCAACAGCTTAGTTAATTATTAGGAAAAACGAAAAAGGGAAACTATTTGATAAATGAAATGTCATAGTGTTAAATTTCATATTTTCTCTATAAATTAACTATAGCCATGCTAAATTCACGAATATATTGTTTAGAAAACTTATTTCAATATTAAAGCATTGTGTTTGACAGTTACTTATTATATAAGCGTTGAGCAAAAATTACATATCAAAATAAACAGTCGTGTAATAAATTTTTTACCCATTTTCACTCAACATAAATATTTCTTGTTCGAAACATTGAAAATGCAGTAAATTAAAGTACTAAACAATGATAGCAAACAAAAAACAGTTAAGCAAAACAACCAATTAATATTAACAAATGAGTTGCCTTGTCAAAACAATAAATAAATTAATTTATTCTATCTTTTTCTTCTATGACTTCCCTTTTAATTTTTTGGATTTTATGAAGAAGAAGTAAATGAAGTCCTTGTGGTGTTTTTCGAGATTTTCTTCAAGTAATAAAAAGTGTAAATGGAGAGCATTTAGAAATTTTCGAGTCAATCTAATTATTCTTTACTTTCACTTGTTTTCATTATCGAATATAAATTCTGAAATGAATTGAATTATTCATTTCTCATGATATTTCATCTAACTAGTCATTTCTTCCCAGTATGTGTTGCATCCAAATTTCATGAGGACTTTTACAAATAGAAAATTTCCTATACATTTTTAAGTTTATTTAAGCGTTTTAAATTAAAATTTATCAAATTTCCATTTTACAGTCGTTAACTAATTCTTGCTTTGGTTTTTTATCATACTAAAGAGTTTTTTTTATTATACACCTAAAAAGTAGATCGTATTAGCAATACAGTACAGATATACTTACGAGCAAGATCAATGAATATATGTCTTTGATCTTTCTAATACCTGTGCATCAAATACAGTCATTTAAGCGAGTTAGTTAATTTCATTGACTCTGCTATTTCGGATATTTTCAAATTTTTAAAACGAAAATTATTCTTAAAATCCGGCAATTCATTTGTTTATAAACAAGGTAAAATGATGATTGTGAATGATTAATTACTCGTATTGCTGTCACTTTATTAGTACTATTGTCATTTCATATATGAAATTTTGAGAAAACTTTCTGTAAACAGCTTATGCAATCGACATTTATTATGAACTCAACTGTTACGATGTTACTGATTTGTTATACACTAAGTTGTTTTAAGTCTTCCTCTCTCTCTCTTAATTATTAATTCTCGTATTGCTATTACTTTATTAGTACTATTGTCATTTCATTATCATTATCATTGGTATTATCACCAACATAATGCTGGTGTCATACTGTTTTTATCACATTATTATTATTATATTGAGCTTGTTAGACAATGTATATGTAATGCCAATTATCAAGGGGTCAAAGTTCAAATATAGTAATGAATAAATAATGGTAATGAAGTTATATGATAAATCTTAACAGCTATTTATAATTCCAACTGTCATTTTCATCAATGATGATAATTATCGCAATCTATTTCTGATTTATTGCTATTTTTGAACCCTCACCCATTAATGATTTCTGTTACATTTGTGTAAAGTCGTCTGAAATCTGATCAGTGATAAAATAAAATAAAAAGCAATAATAATAATGGTATTAATTATATTAATAATAATAAAAACAGCAATAATAAGAATAATAATAATAATAATATAGTAGAACAAGATGGCAGAGTTTTACTAAATCTGGGTAACGAAACGAAAAGGGATGTTTCAGCTTTTCTCTTTTTACATACTTCGGTAAATCAAGATTATTATTATCAGTCATAGTAATTGTAACAAAGATATTACAATGATTTATTGTGACAAGGATTTCCGGCATATAGAAAATAAGAATGATAGATAATGCTGAATTTGCATGGAATAATCATTATCGATTAAAAAAATTGGAATGTATGAAAATTTCATGACGAAACATAATAATAATAGATCAAAATTTATCTGACAAAGAGCAATTCATGATTATCGTAATAAGAAATGAATCATAATTCATAATTGCAATCGATTATAATTTATTAAAATAAGACTGAATCATATTTTTTTTCTATTTATTGACAAGCTGCGCATAAGAAAAATATCACAAGGCTGCCTTTTATTTTTAAAATGTAAAATATGAAATGATTAGCATATGTGCCACAGCTTTTTTGTTTTCTGCAATAATTAATCGTTCTCAGAACATGAAATGTTTTAAAATTCTGCACTCTGATTCAAGGGGAGAATTCAAAAATAACGAAGTTCCAATCAATATTTTATTTATAGAAGATAGAAGAAAGGTGCGGAACTTTTCGATTTAATGAGAATGTGTTATGAAATGTCTTTTTAGATTTTATTTTTATTTTTAATAAATTTTCATTTATTAATATTATTCGCATAAAAATAATTACTGTACAAATGATATTGCAGAGGTAGAGGCAAAAGAGTATGCATTAATGGTAATAACGGTTGTTGAGGGAATTCTGGTTGTAAAATGGATTCAATTGTAAATGATTTCTTCACTGGTAGTGGCGTGTTAATTGGACTATCATCAGAACATTCATTCTCATTTACCATTAAACCCATATGACGTCGTACCTGAAATTTTCTGATTTTTTCAGAAAATTTAAATGAAATTTGATAATATAATCAACATTACTGCTCAATCACATGCGCGTTATTATCATAATACTAAATTAGATGAATTACACAAAATTTTATTTTAAATTTTTATTTTAAGAGTTAATAGTAGTTGTTTTTGGTCAAGCAGTGAGAATTATTGATCCAGTTATTGGATCAATATAAATGACTTGAAATCAAAATGGTATTAACCGTTAAATTATTTAAAGTAATATCTATGCCTTTTATGGTTGCTATTATTTGTTAAACATACGTCACTGACTGGTATGCTAAATTTAAGTTAAAATTAACGATAAAAATTTGACTAAACGAACTCACTTAATCGCTTCATCACTAAAGTGGTATTTCTAACAAAAATAGCAAAAAAGTTAAGCATCTAAACTAGTTAGCCTTAATCAATATTCGTTTATGCAATTCTTTTAAACTTTCATTATTTGTTAAGTTTTGAAATTTACGAAGGAAACGTTTTCACTTGAGTTAATTTAATTTTTTTGGTCATCGAGAAGGCAACAAATCTAATCTAATTCATATCTCTTCTTGTATATTCTTAAATTAATTGTGCACGCAATCTTTTCTTGCATTTTTTTTCTTCTTTTTTCATATTTCATTTCATACTAATTTTACATAAAATTATTTACAATATTTTGTATATTTTGTAGCAAAGTAAGTAATATATGATATATCATAGCCTAATAAATAATTTATTTTGATATTCAAAAAAGTACTCGAAAAGTAATTACTTATGCTTTTTTTCAAAAAGCACGAATAATTACTTGTAAATGAAAAGTTATCATGATTTTTGAAGCGAACAAACAAAAAAACAAAGTACGAATAATTTATAAAACCTTTCGTTGAGCACGACGTCGTCGAAAATCTCCCTTTTTGAAATCATCCAAGTTTGCCGGATGAATTGCCCAATAATGACCCTTTAAAAACAAAAAAGAAGAATGAAAGAATGGAACAAAGGTGAAAGATCATTTGAAAAATGAAAATTTTATTGGATCAAATATAATTTAATCATTGCATTCTGTACAATTTGGCTCTTTTTAATGGCAATCCAATTAAGCTGTAACTTCGTCAAAATTGTTTATGCATCTGTTTTTTTACCTTCCCATTTGCTGATCGACCAACTTTAATGAAGCAATCATTTAGGCTTAAATTATGCCTGATTGAATTTCGCCATCCAACAGCACGTGTACGAAAATACGGATAATTATCGGTAATCCATTGGTAAACCTCGGAAAGTACCATTTTTTGGTCTCGAGAACTTAGAATTGCCATTGCGATAAGGCCAATGTATGATGGTTGAGATTTCGATTGATGATGCTGCTGCTGATGATGATGTTTATGCTGCCGTCTTTGTGGATAATGATAATTATGATAAAGATCGTAATTGCAATATTCTATTTCTGGTAATAATACTGGAGCCGAATAAGGCCAAAAATCTTCGAAACCAAATAAATTCATCTTTTTTCAGATTTATCGGGATTGTTCCGAATATTTACGCTTGAAATATTTTTCGATCCGTAGCGTAATTTATATATAGGTATATCAAATTATATATCTACTATAGTACCATAATCATTTAGCCAGTTACTGAAATAGTATCCATATTAAAATTGCAAATGATAAATTTTTCTTTCACTTGCAAATGTTGAACATTTCGTGACTTCCTCACCTTATTGTCCCACCACCACTTTGTCACTAAAATGAGTTTAAAAATATCTTCTAAATTTGTAAATGAAAAAGAATTTGCAAAATGACTTGAATTCATTGTCAACATGAAGTTAAAAAAATTGATGGGAAAAAAATGTCATCAGACACTTTCAACAACAATACTCGAATGTACTGCTTTTTTGCCGATCGTGGTGATACTGATGATGATGATGATGATGATGATGATGATGATGATGATGATGATGAT
>JARVGP010000663.1:0-33649 GCA_029876185.1 Mansonella ozzardi | reverse complement strand
GATGATGATGATGATGATGATGATGATGATGATGATGATGATGATGATGATGACTATACTTAATAAAAAAAATCATAATCGATAATTTTGATCCATTTTGATGTTCATGCAGTATGACTATTTTTTCTCTGCTTTATTTTCATTTAGCATATTTTCAGATTTCACATATATTTGCAAATGTCATTTGAGTTCAACAGTTTTCATTTAGTATAATGCAATCACAGAAATAGCTGTTGATCTTGTTAACACCTGACTAATTGCCTAAAAGACAACATTTCACTATCCTTTGATGTGATTTTAAAAGCATTGCTGCAGAACTTTGCAATGAAGCGATATCACTAAGAGCTGAAAATCTGCAACGATCACTAGCAATTTTTCTACAATTTACGGTAGTCCAGTCTTTTTCCCTCTCACTCGCAAAATTCCTTCTTAGTAAATTAACAGTCGTTGTTTTGTATCTATTCCTGTTTCCAATTCATATGTATTTCATTGTTTGTGCAAGTATATTTTGTTTGTATGTACATAATGCTAAAAATGATTTATGTACCGATGAACAGATTTAAGAGGTAAGATGAACAAATCAACAAAAATTCAATCAATTCTAAGAAGATCAAGTGCAAATAAATGGAAATACAAGGTTCATTTCAGGTTTAAATAGTAATGTCAGTAATGGTAGCTAATGATGTTTCCAGATATTACCAATCGGTTAGTGCGTAATAGGATTTAAAGTTTCACTTATTTTCACTTGATCTTCTGAGAATTGATTAAATTTTAAATTTAAACTTTGCGTAAAAAAAGTGAGCAGTTTTTAAAAAAAGAACTGGTAAAATTAAAAAAACTAAATCACTAATCATTTATTGCTTTTATTTAATTTAAAAAAAAATATCTTTGCAATTACTGACAATTGCTGAATATAGTAAGAAAGGATATCATCATTATTCCGTCTCGGAATTCGGTGTCCATTATTCAAAATATTTAGATACGGTCAGAAGTGATAAATTATGAAAAATTAAAGTTTTCTTCGAACACTTACATCAATAAATTTTTGTGTTCTGTTGAGGGAACATTTGAGTTAGTTGAAATGTCAGTTGAAATGTTTGTTAAGAATGAAAGAATTCTAAATATAATTGCAAGAACACATGAGAGAGAGAGAGAGAGAGAGAGAGAAAAGAATTGCAAGGATAGTTAAGAAATATTCGTTGAAATTTCACACCATTGCGGACGGGTTTTTAGCAAAAACTTTTCTGTCTTCCTGAAAGAAATCAAAATATTTATGAATTTAAAATAATCAGTCAACATTACAAAAAGAAGATTTAAATGATAAGTAAAATTTCAATGGGGCATACATTTGAAAAAAAAGCAAAAATATGCTCATTCGGCTATTAGTTCTTTCCGGAAAGATCATTTAAAGTATTTAAATTAAGAAAAAAGATTTGGCGCCTTTTCAAAGATATTTTTGCTATGAAGAAAAGAACTGAAAACTCTTTGTAGACTAATTTCAAGTGTTGAAGTGAAATTTCATACGAAATAAGGACACAATTATCTATCATACGAATTACAGACACAACTTACCTTTGATTTAAAATATAGATCAAGAAATATCTTTTATGAGGATAAAATGAACTAATTGAAATTGTATGGTTTGTTCACTGCTTTTTTATTGTTAAAAAACAATTAATTAAGAAATTGTATAAAGTTTTGATTGAGGAAATCATGGTTTTGTAGGAGAGACAGAGAAGTAAAGAATTTTTGTTATTGTGTCACATCAAATTAGTAACTAACTGAGCATCTCAAGTATTAATTCTTCCACCCATCAAACGGAATTATTGCATATTTAACCTTCTTAAAAACTGGTTTCGATCGTAGATCGTTTATTTAAGTCGGAAAAGTACTATGAAAAGACTGTTTAATACAATTCTTGAAAATTTCTGGAATTTTCAAATAATTATCCTGAAACTTTTCCTGTCAAGATAGTAACATTTGAAGTTTTAAATGAACGTTTACATTAAAGTGGTCCGGTTCTTCAACTTTCAAACTCTAATTTGTAAAATGCTACCTCATTGTCATCATGCATCATTCGTATACATTTCATTAAATTAATTTTTTTTCCAGTTTTTTAATTAAATAGAGAATGAAATTTGGAAAATGAAAACATTCTTAAAAATATTTTATATTGGAACATATATCGCCTGAAATTTAGAAATATGGAAAATAATTGTTTGCATTTGCTATCAAAACAAATAAACGATGTTTCTTATGACTTTTGACAAATTTATCCAAGCAATAAGATGATCTATGACCTGAAGCTGTTCAGTTCTAAGCATTAGCCCGAAGCACAACTGTGAAAGTAGTGATTCTGCACAAAATGATGGATCATAATTTATTGGAGTAAAAGAAGATGCTAAAGAAGAGGTTAAGAGAAAGAATAATTGTGATTGGCAGTTGGGATGAAACAAACTTGAAGTTTGGAATGTATTGGAAGTATCATTGCAGTTAAATAATGCAACTCTTCAACCTGAAGACGTTCCCTCTTCTTTTTCAAGGACGATCGATTTTTCAGATAAAGAAATGACAATTACATCAAATTTGCATCTGTGACAAAATCTCTGATGTGTGATTTTTTTTATTCTTCATTAGTATATTTTAATTCTAAAAATTATCAACTTAATTACAGTATTATAGTAAATAAATCAATAAACAACTAAGTTTACAAGTGAGTAAAAAAAAAACAAATGGAAAAAAAAAATGAAATAATTGTTATTACATACTTACATTACTATTTAACTCAAATGAGAGCATTTTCATTTCAAGGAATTAATCATCACATCAACATTATGATACACAGAAAAAAGTTTAAATTTATGATGAAATTTTTTATGCTGAAATAATTCGAATTATTAAAGCGATAGAACTTTCTAAGTGATTTACTTTTTCATAAATTATATTTTTATTGTTTAAGAGAAAGAATAATACTATGAGAGTGTTACAGATGACATATGATCATTTCCATCAATTCTCAACAATCTTTGAATGCTAGCAAAACTCGATTACAAGAAATATTTGAATCTGAAATGGTGTAAATGGAAATGAGGAGAAAAAAAATGCTGTATGAGCAAGAGTTATAAAAGAATTATCTTCGTCCACGATGTTTGATAACAATGATGGAAATTTGCTAATTCATATTTGAATTCAATACGTATGGCACGAGAATGACAAGATAAAAGCAAATTTAGTGATTTAGATGCAAAATAAGCTACTATGATGTATTGATTATTAATGAGTGTTGTATAAAGACATCTTCAACAACAATTTTCATTATGCATGCATCTTTATTAAAATTAAAGATGAACTTAAAAGCAAGTGTAGTCTATTTATCTGATCACTGACCATGGGTAATTAAACTAATCAAGACTAGAAATGAGCAATAATAAGTGAACAATCAGTAAAAATAAAAAAGACCTGGTAAAGTGTACAACTACTGAGATTTATTCAACAAAAACTGATTTCAGCTTTATTATTATATATATATACATATATCAATACAGTATCAGAATTACTATGTATTACTTGTAAGCCGTAGGATTATTATCAATCTGCGATGAGGCTATAACTTTTGCAGCTATCGTAGCTAGCAACTTTTGCTGATCAGCATTTGGTGATATACCCGTGGGAATGCATGGGAAGGGTGAGGGTGTATGGCCGCCTGATGGTACCATTAATGTTCGCGGATTAGTAACGGGAATTCGAGGTGAGAAACCTTCGGGTAAACGAGGCACAAGCGGTGGAAATGGCAGTGGTGGAGCCGGTCTGATTGGCGCTAGTCGAGGAAGTGGTGAAACACCAGGAGTTCCGAGAAATGCTGAAGGTATAAAAGATGATCCCGGAGGTAAAAACGGTGCTCCCGAATAAGAAACTGATTGATATTCCGGTTGTGGTTGCTGGCGTTTGAACCTGAAATCTTTTTCTTTGCAAAAGCCATATGAAATTGTTTTAAATGGGTAAAAAATCAAGAAATCTAAAAAATCAGCTAAAAAAATCAAGCTGGAAACCATAAGTATGCGAAACTTTATGCAGAACATAATCTTTTGCTTTAAAAATCCGAAGTGTCCATTCATCTAATACCGTCTCTACAGTTTACTTTCTAATTTATTGAATAGCATCTAGCTGTCAACAGCTAATTAATTTTATACATTGCTTCACTTGTAAAAATCATAAAAATCATTCTGTTTAAAACAGCATCATTTTTTATACCGTAATCTTTAACTAATCATTTTTCCACCCTTAATAAAAATTAAGTTATTGCTTTAAATGTCAAGTAATGCAAATGACCTTTTGCGGCGCCTAAGGAATGATCCATTGTCAAACATATCTTCAGCTTTTGGGTCTAGTGCCCAATAATTTCCTTTTCCAGGATTTCCTGGCTCTCGTGGAATTTTGACGAAACAATCGTTTAGACTTAGATTATGCCTGATTGAATTTTGCCATGCGGGAAATTTTTCTCGATAGTACTGTAAAAACCAAATTGCTTGCTATTAATTCTAAACTAAATTGTCACTTGCCGAATTATTTCCAGTTTTCCTCAAAACTGTCGGGATTTTAGAAATTGCTGAGATTGGAAATCCGAGATATGTTTATTCAGGCATAATACTTTGCATTCTAAAAATTGAATGAACGAAATAAAGTTAAACTTATTGTAAAAAGAAAAAATATCTGCTGGCTTCCCAAATTTGAAAATCTCCAAATATCTAAGACTCTTGGATTTTTTGACGAAAAAGTGAGCATCGATTTCTTTTTAAAAATGAATTATCTTGCTAAAAATCCATTCCCACTGTTAGTAACTCAGTAAAACTAAAGATTTATGAAGCAAAGATGAACCTGAAATCGATTAATAATAAAGTCGCATATTTGCGACAAAGTTAACTTCTTGTCGGGACTATTCAAAATGGCCATTGCAATCAAAGCAATGTATGAGTAAGCTGGTTTGGTTGCACCAGACTTACTTCGGTTACTACTGTGCTTATTGATATGCCTATAATAAAAATTAATTGGCTGGAAATAATTTTATATCTAAAAATTATGCTTGCAAAACTTGTAGATATTTTCATTCTTTAAATCAAATCTGTCTAGCAAAATCATTATTGGAAATATTTTCATTGCTTTAATTTATTAAGGATTTTGAAGTTAGATTGCTTTCACTGCTAATTAGGAAAAAATTTTCGTATCGATATTATTTGTGGTACCTGGAGTCATCTTCGCACTGACCCTCATCATCTGAACTAAAACTAAGTGGTTCGTGATATATTTCCAAACTTGAACCAGGTCGATTGATATCTTTGGGAAAATTAGTTGACCACTTTGGCGATGCTGAACCTTCCTGAAGATATGAGACCATTTCGATAAGATTTTTGTAAAAAAAAATATATTCAAGTTTGCTTCGTTTTGCAGCATTTTAAGTAATTCAAATTTAAATGAGCCAATAATTTCGAATATAGCAAATATTCTAGAAATCTATTGAATTAGTAAAAAAAACTAGTTTTTTTAATCTTCCTAATTTATCAGCAAAATTTAAGTAACTGGAAAAATGAGTGAAAAAAGGCTACGTAAAATAATAATTATAATACAGAGATGAAGTTACGCAATATGGAAGGAATGAGAAGAGGACAGTAATTAAGAGGATAGAATACATAACTTAATTCAACAATGTTAAATGATCCATAATGAATAGAGTTAGCTTAAATGTGTAAGATAATCGTTGTAAACGACACCGTATTGCAGCCTATTGCGTAATGGCAGTTGTTTGACACTGTTGAAGCGATTACCAATTGCTTATGCGACAAATGTTACTTTGATATTCCAAAGATTGGAAATGGTATTTTTTAGTGAAAGTGAAGAGTGCATAACAAATAATATATATCATCTCCTTTTAGTGCCTTTTTACTGAACGACCCAAACATTATAAGTTGTGCTCAAAAACAAAAAAAAAATGAAAAAAGATAGGAACGCTTGGTTTGAAGTTTAGTCGGAGATTCTGTTAAATCTCTAGTAATACCATTGTTCTCTTCACTCAAGCAAAGTCAATAATAGCAATTATTCAAAGTTTTTCAAAGGTTTAAAATATTAATTTCACAAGTTCATTAAAATGAAACTTTGTGATTTCAAAAAGAAATAAAACGAGTTTTAATTATAGAATTGAAGAGATACATAAAGTAATTAAAAGTTTATTTTCAAGAAATCAACTGTTTTTTCTTGAAGAAAAACATTCTTTTATTCTTTTCAAAGAGAAAAAGATTGTTGATCAGTTTATTAATTAAAGATTAATGTTAAAACATTTTTAATTTGTTCTCTGATACAAGAACGTGAAGTTAGCTTCTATTATTCAAAATTTAGATTGATTACACTAGCACAACAATTCTCAGTTATCATCATTTGACAAAATGTCAATATATTCTGAATGCAGAAAATCAACGCAGTAATAAAATAAATTGCATATAGTAGGCTCAAACAAAATTATTTATGAATAATCAATAATTGCTTACCGATCTGGAAGACCTGATGATACCTATTTTTTCATTATCACAAGCATGTTTGGTGCCAGGAATTCTTTCATGGTTTCCTGATTTCGAATATCTCGTATATTTTGTACTACAACTAGCTTGATGAGCCTAAAATAACAGGAATCAAAAATTGCAAAAATCAGCAAAGAAACCTGAAACGAGATTTCAAAATGTATTAAATGCTAATCACATTAATATTTGCCAGCAGTACCACAGTATGGCTTGAAATAAATGAAGGATCGCATAAAAGACTGAAAGAAAATAAAAAAATTATGAGTAATATAAATTATATGCGACAATTTTCATGAAGAAAATGATAATTAAACTTTCAGAAAGATAAATTTATCAACTTCTAAAATATTCTTTCTAATGATCAACGATAGTTGTAAGTATCAAACTGAAGCGGTACGGTAGCAAATTATACTACACCAAAAGTATATGCTGATTAAGACAACATAAGTGGCTGCAGTTGCTAGTTTAGAAGACCAAGAACAAACTATCCATCACTGCAATTGTACAGCAGCATTGATGATTGGATAAAAGATCTATCACCGCCCAATATTTCCAGTCTTCGATTTTGAACCAATATTATGAATTTTTGAATTTGAGAGTATTACATATTTTTTTAAAACTTTTCAGTCTAAATTTAAACTGACGAATTAAGTACTGGCCATTTAGGATTTGCTACTAATCTTTTTACTCTATTAGTTCAAAAACTTATGTTAAAAACTCAACTAATGGTTTTGAGATTTGAGTCAAAGTTATTTAATTTATAGCTTATAAAATGAGAAAGATATTGAGCTAAAAGTGTAATTCAATAAAATGATTTTTGTATTTTCTAAGCTCAAAATTTGCTATCAAACATACGTCGATTTCACTGTTTGTATGCTCGTTTGGAGAAAAAATGTTGTCGCTTAAGTGCGACATTTGTAAACTTGAACTTTGAAGGGTCATTGCATTGTAAGTAATACTGTTTGACGACGAACTTTCCGGTCGATCTGGACTTGCACTTGCCTGGAAATTTTGTCAGCAGATTAAAAAGATAGCACCTGATCATCACCTGATTTTGAATACTATTTTTATTGAGGCTATGACATGAAAAAAATTAATTATAACTCAAAATATTTCTTATGCATAAAATAACAGAAGTCATATTTCCATATACCTAATTTAGTCATTTCCATACATTATGCAAAATATTTTAAGATATGCTCAAATTAGACAAAGTTTTGCTTACCCTCAAAAGTTCACTGCTTGATTCTTTGCTTTTATTTGTTTTACCGATAAAGCTATCTTTGTTGCGACTTTCATATGGACGTTTGCGCCCTGTAGCACCATTATTGTCCATTTGACCACACAGTATAGATTCCATCGAAAAGCGCATCTTCGCACTCATGCATAGAATCATACGCCTAATTTTTTACAAAACTTTAATTAAAAAAATTTTTCGCATTTGCAAAACAATTTTCGATTAATGATCTCGACGAATACAACGATATAAAAACTATCAACAAAAGGCAATGCTTTATGATTTTTTTCTGAATTTTTGCAGAGTTTTTTGCTTTTTAATGAAAAGGAATAAAGTAAGAATGATTGTCTAAACAATTACTTAGTTAATCTGATAATTTAAGTGGATTCTATTGTTAACCAAAATGAGTTCACATGCATATATTGATAAACATTCATTAAAGTTAATGATATTTCATTTCTGAGCAACTTAATTATTATTAGGCAAGATTAAATCAAAGGTTATGACTAATTTATTGTTTTTAATTTGCCATTGATTTCTGCTTAATTATTTGATAAAACAATATTGTATTACTTAATATAGCTATAAAATAACTTTGGAAATTTATAAGTTTCTTAATTACATGTTCAAGAATTTATATATATATTCATTCACGATATTTACAACAATTGAAGTTATTGGACGAAGAAAAAGGTGTAAGTATTATTACACAAAATGGCAAAAATGAAGAGCAACTTTTTAGTTTCAAATGGCAAGAAGAGGAAAAGTGCTTTATCTCTGTGATTGGATTTATCTGATAAAGACAACTTTTTTTGTCTACTTGTTTAAACAGTGCAAACAATCATAAATAATTATTTGCTGATTTATATTACATTGCAAAAACAGCAATCGATGGCCAAAAAAGGCCATGTTAAATTGTAAGCTATCTTCCAATATTGTCTTCCAATCCAAATTCTTTGCTTGTAACTTCGAGTAATCTCACCAAACCTAACCTAATTCAACCTAAATTTGTTATGTAACTGTATTATTATCTGCTCAAAATAATTCAGGATGCCTAAATCGAGATGAGAGATCTATGAAGGATGCAAATCAGATCGATTTACTAATAACACAAATTGTTTGCTTGAAGTTCAAATCAATCTGATCGATATTATCAGCAAAATAACCGATAATGAAAAAAACATAATCAATACTTTTTATTTATGCAAACAATAAAAATGCTAAAGTTTTTAAAGAAAATTGATGAATCTTTACAAAAATGCTGAAGTTCTGAAAGAAAATTGATGAATCTTTTTAGACAGTCATGTGAGGGGAAGTGAATATTTCATCTTATAATGATAAATTTGATTCTATTTTTAGCCACTTTAGATTATGAAAATAAAATTTATGGAAAAAAAGAAAAGCTATTCGGTAATGAAAGGAAGAATCTTGCAAAATTTCCGAAATTTCTTACATTTTGCGGTATACAAATGAATAAGGAATATACTAAAAGATCAAGAAAAATGAAAAAAGATGCGTTTCAAGTTTTTCAAGCATTTTGGACTAGAATTACTACAAAATTTTGTAGTCAATTTGAAGTTGAACTTTTGGAATCAGGATTAAAATATCTATAAGTGGCACAAAAAAAGGTTTCGCATGTGACCCATCCTTATCCATCATGAGTGTGAGTTGAAACATTTCATGGAGCCATTTTACATTATTAACATGAATAACAAATCAGATAACAGTTAAGGTTTGAGATTTTTCTGACCACAAAATTTGTACCATTCAGATTCTTATATCAAATTCTCTTAAACAGTTTAAAATAAAGTTATTGATTTATAAATTTAAAACAGAACTGAGGTCAAAAAATTACGTTGTGAGTGTTTCTTTCAGTACTTCCTGAACAAATTAAAATTAATTAATTCCATACACTCATTTTAACTAGCACATCTGACAATTCAGTCAGCCTCTCATATCATTTAATTTCTTTTAAAAATCGAAAACAGCTGAACTAACAGCGGCAAGTGTCCAAATTTTAGAAAACTTGGCGTTGTTTTTGAAAGGATGAAAGAAATCAGAAAATTGATAAATGTTTGATTGTTACTTAATAAATATTAGAAACAATTTTTTGAATAATTTTTTAGCAAGCAAAAACTAAAATGCAAAAATGCAAATGATCAATACTGAATCGAATGATGTGATGATCCTTTAATTTTTGAATGGCTTAACTCCTATTGAAGATCATAATGAAATATTTGAAAGTTCATTTTTGTATCACCTGTATTGTTCATTCATTAATTACTAAGTACTAATTACTTCAACTTACTATTCAAATTACCTTTTTTTTACTATTCTTTTAAGCCAAATAAAATTACCACAATTCATATACATGGGACAAGTGATGATTGAAGATGTTCTTTTGAAAATAATTTTTTTTTCACAACTTCACCAACTTTTTTCAAAACTGATACAGTTTTGAAAACGTTTAATGTATTATCATTCTTATTTTCTGTCCTTATCAGTATCAATCAATATTGTTGTAGAAATGAATATATCTCTGTTGTCTCCCCCAGAAGATGGATGGAATCCTTCTACCAAAGAATTCTCCAAATTTTTCATTCCTATGAAAATATTTACGAAAACATTAAAAATATTTACAGTTATAAAATCAACAAATTTCAAGTAAACACACACTTAACTTGATAACATACATCTACATACACATGAATATACACACATACACATACATACATACATACCCATACATACAAACATACAAACATACAAACACATACACACACACACGGATATACACAAACGTACACACGATATGGTTTACATTTTGACAGCCAGCGAACTTGCCTTGTCATAGAAAAGTAGGCGGTTACTTTGATAATTTGGCCCCGCCCTCCAGTATGATTGGTTTATAGGGTAATTTAACTGTTATTGAATTTATTGTGCTATTCGCTATGCTTGAGGATCATCACATTGCAATGTAAGAAGCATCGAGATGGAAGTCATGGTGTGGAGAGGAGAGAAATACTTTAGTACACGTTTCACGTAGGTGACGTACAAACTTAACTTCGATCTTATATACATGCCTTTCTTTTCATATTCTCTTCACGAACACGTAAGATGTTTCTCTATAATTCTAAACTTTTACGTTAACGCCTTTCTCAAATTTCACGTATTAAGCATAGAGTAGTGGTTAATTAATCGTACGTGAAAGATTTGAATTTTTTTCTTCTGATACAAATGTTACAGCTGTTATCACTAAGAAATCTCTCCTCTCAATTAGTGAAAAAAAAATGGCCCATTTGTTCAGTGAGTGGAAACAAACTTCTGTTTGTCCAATTCAGATTTAGGTATTTCATTACATTATTACATTAATTTTCTCTTGGATAGCAGATCAGTGTCTCTCGTAACGAAAGTATTACGCGCTTCCCTTCATTATTATATCCTGTCTAATCGGAAATGCACCACCCAATAATCTTGTACACGTTACTTCTACACGGATTAAATGGATGATGATACTCTCGAATTCTGTAATTTCAATTTCTATTAAAAATTATATTAACTTTCATAATATTTTAAATAAACTATCATTTACAGGTAGTATAAGCATTTTCAAATGATTCCTTATAAGCATGAAATTTATTGCATCCAACACTACAAATTTGCTAAATACAATTTTACTTATATAATTAGTTGCATAATTTGATTAGATATACCGTAAGAAGAATAACAAATACGTGTCGCAAAATTGGAAGTGAGTGACAGACCAATGATATCTCAACTGGATTTCTTCAAACAAATTGACACCTTCATCTTAGACCATTTAACAAATCCAATTTTAAATTTAATATTTATAAAGATATGTGTGAAAATTGCAATAGATAAAATAAAATACGATATAAATCAGATATTAAACAAATGGGAATTAGCCAATTAAGCACAAACACATCTGATACGTTTCTGTTGCAAGAACGATAGTAAGTTTGCTCAATGCTTGAAATTGATGAGTACAGCGATTTGATTTCTTTAATTTTAATTATACAAATTTTAATCAGGTTGTAGGACTGAAAATTCGTGCTCTTTCAAAAATCTTCAATTCTTTAATTGTCCATAATAATGCTTTTCAAAATTCGTATTTGCGAAGTTATGATTCAGAACTTGAAGTATTTCAAATATGAAAAACTAAAACATATAAATCTGATATAAATACTTGCAGTAACTCTTTCAAATAACTATCAAGTACTAAAAAAATTCTAAAAATACAATGAAAGAATTTTGTTACTGATAATTTAATATTTTATCTGAAGGAGTACTACAATCATATTAATCTAAAATTTTAACTCTTAAGACAATTATTGCTAAGATAAGGTTTTTTTTTGTTTTGTTTTTTTTTGAAAAAAAAAGATATTTGATAAATTTTGACCGCAAAAAAATCAAACTTTAAGAAATCTCACATCGAAATATTAATTTATTTCACTCATTGCAACAGGACAAGCTTAATTCAAACATCCAATATCAGTGTGACTGGTTTGAGAGGCGCACCATCAATCTCATCTTTTATATGCTCTAATACTAATTTGTCCCGATATCCTTCTTTCGCCTTATCTCAACTGTTCTTCATTAATCATTAAATACCGACATGCACCCACTCCTCTATCCACCTATCCACTACGATACACATGCGAAGAGATTAACATAGATATTTATACTAATTACACACAGTCTGGAAAGGATGCTTATACCATTTCAAGTAACTGTACTGTGTATCAATCCTTTCTACTATCTTTTCTCTTTGCTCGATCCGCTAACAAAAGAAAATTAATTTCCCACTCTTCCCACGCAAATTGAGCAGACACTCTGACGCTTAGTTTGAACGTAATTAATTTAAATTTAGTTAAATTATCGACTCAGTTGTCGATGAAGAAAATTTAACGACAATTAAACAAACCATTTCCAACAACAAAAGATCGCAAGCGAAGCATTTAAAAAAGAGCACACAAAACTTTGACTTTTCTCAAATTTTCAATTTTTTTTTATATTTCAAATTTTTTAAGCTTTCGAGAATTAAAAGATTTAAAATATAAATATATAATTTTAAGCACTCACTAAAACAACACTACTTTTATCAAATAGAATATTTTATCATGATGCATTACATTTTTTTTTTTTTAGATTCCCCGCAAAATGCAGAAAATACCGCAGCAGCGGGAATGGATGAAATACATAACTGAGCAAATTAAATGAGTTAAAAAGTGAAGGATCAACTAAAAAACATCTCCCTGTGTAACTTGAAAACCAAAAATTCGAGCAATTAAATCAAATATATTTCATAAATTTAGCAATAATGAAGCATAAATAATAGTACCTGACAAAATAGCTGGAAAAGTTGCAACAAAATATACATAATGGAAATGGTACTAATAAACGAAGAGGATTATTCTGTTGAATAACTCTACAGCAATTTCTCATTTTATTTTTTTAGCATAAAACAGCAGGGAAATATGGTAGCAGTAATTCTGATCTGATTGTATCTCACATTTTATCCCATCAAATAGTATCCATCTAATGTTTGATGGGTGCTAATCCGGAAATATTAAAGAATAGTAATAGTAGTGGTTGATGCAATCACATTTTCATATTCATGGTATACTGTTATTGCGTCATCTCGGATGTTCAACCATTTTTGGGTACACTGTATTTTCCGTTCAGTTAAAGAGAATCCGATTTTATTTCTTATCAATAAAAAATATGAAGAGCCAAATAAACAGAGAGAATAAAGAGAGAGAAAGGTCATTTTATTTGTAAGTATAAATCATCAGTTTGGAAGATTTTCTGCACAGATTTGTTTCTGATCTCTGAAGAAGAAGAGAAAATATTACAGAGAGATTTGAATTAATTACACCTCTCTCTTTTTTTTTCTTCATCTTCTCCTTTGTTGGAATGAAAAGCCGACGTTTTAGCATCTTATAAATAAAAATTACCTATTAGATAATAATTAACAGATGATATGCATGAACCTTGTAATTTATTTATTAATAATTATAACTGTAAAAGGTCAATGATGTGACTATTCCAGAGAAATTGTTAACTTAGTTTCATACTAGATTGAAAGTTTAACAATTATTAAAGAAATCTGTTGTGATTGTTCAATTTCAATTGCATGCACGATTGCATCTCATTTATTTTTACATATCACTTCCTAATAATTATATTTCATTAATTAATTCAGATCTAACAGAAAGCAATGATTCTAATAGCCTTGCTAATACCATTACAGTTGACAATATCGTCAATCATCATCGTTACATTATATGGCCAATTTAAGAGCAGGTGTTGAAGCAAAAATTAACTAACTATTGGCTTTTCTGCTGGTTCGATTCATTGGCCCATAAGAATCGTTAGATATAAGCTAAAATTAACCTAAAATTGATTATTACTTTTTACTATTATATATATAATTCGATAAAAAATATATAAAGATGTTTGTAAAAATTGATTTGCATTGCTCAATGATTTCTTTCGAAAATTTGCTCCCCAATTCATAAGACTTAAATAAGTAAAGCGATACATGATGGTTTTCTGTTATTGCCGATATATTTCATCTCCTCGATACTTATCAGCGGTCATTCATCTTAATCAAATCAAAATCAATTTCTCAATGACACGCGAAAACAAAATTGTCAACAACTATAACATAAATAAATGTTATTTCAAAATCTGCAACCTTATTAAAATACATTCACATTCTGGGCAATAATATAATTTCTAATAATGATGTCATTTTGTATTCATCGAAAAGAGGATTACTATTCAGCAAAATTTAATGAAATCTCCCGGTATTGACAACTATTTGTATTGAAAATAAAAAATAGAAATAAGGAAAAGGAAAAGTGGCAAAAAGATAAGGCTTAATTAATAACCAAAAAAAACCTAATGTTTTCATTGAATATGGTTATTGCCATTTTTTTAAATATGGTTCATTGAATGCCATTTTTACCTGGCAAAATCACTAACAGATTACGGTAACGGTGAACAATAATTGTTTTTAGGATTAGTTCTATCCTTATTTATGACTACTATGGCAATAAACTAGAAACAATTATGAGATGGAAATAGCGATTATGCAATAATAATTCTTTTTCTCGGTAGCTGAACTCAACTAGCTAAAATTGGAACTCTTTCATGTGACAATGAAATGCCAAAGTGTAACATTCAGACGATGTAATCGTTAATTAGCAGATTTTGAAACTGTTGTTTCTATTATCAAGTGTAAAATGCAAAAGAATCCGTTAGCATTCGTGCTCTAAATTAATATTTAAAATTCACAAACAAGCTATATTACCAAAATGCTTAGAACTTTAAGAGCTAATGTGTTTCTCAAGAATTTGCACTGAATAATGTTTAATAATTAAAGAAATTGCCATTCATTGCATTTATGATCCAACAAATAGTAAATGGATTTGAAATACATATCGATCGAGACTTAGCCTGCTTCAAAATCTTGTGAGGCGGTAAAAACTGAAATTCTTAAGCTTTTCTCTTCAGGCTGAAAATCGACATAGGTAAAACAACATATAAAGTCACTAATTAGAGACATCTTAAAAATTTTTTGCGAATTTATAATAAGTGTCTCTGGCTTGTTCTATAGTCAACACTTTTAATAGTCTCAAGTTTCTTGAAGAAAGGTAAGAAAAGCGCAGCACTTGGAAAACCTATCTGAAGAATTTTGAAAAAAACAAATTTATAAATTTTTAAAACGTTAGGAACGTATATAATGAAAACTAAGTCAGAATTTTCATCTCTTCTACTTCCAAATGAGAAGTAAAAAAATAATTTAATTTTAAAAACTTCTTAAATAGACAAAAAAAATTATGCAGATAGTAATGCTTAAGTTATTGAAGATAAGTAGCTTAACTATTACAGTTTAGAATCCTTTTCAGAATTATTTAGAATTCAAATTTAATCATGTATTATTGTCATTTTCAAAATGTGCTTGTTAAGAATTATATTTAATAAAAGAAGCAATGCATGTGAGACAAAGCGGAAATTTGAAAAAGGACGAAAAAGAGAAGCATAATTGGATGAAAAAAGCTTACAAATTATAAAGTTGTGACTCTGTCATTAAGTAATAAAAGAAAAAAATGAAACAAATAATTGACAATTAGCAGAACTGATTATAAAATGTGGATAGCTCACAGATTGAATTCGCACTTTTTTTGGAATGGTCAAAAAAAATGTTTTCACAGAAAATTGGAAAAAAAAGACAATTAAGTCAAGTTGTCATGTAAGAAATCTCTCACGTGTTTACTTACATTAGCAGCTACCGAAAAGAGATAAAATAATTTGTTTTCTAATCTTTAATCCTTTCTCTTCCTTTTATCTTTCCACAATAATCCTATAAGCAAAGTGTATTTCTTTAACTCATGTTCAAGTATACAGCCGCAAAGAATGCAAAGAGTTTTATCCTTCAGAAAAAAGTAACATCGTCTTCAAGTATCCTGCCATAATCCTTACATTCACTTTTTTTGCTTCCCAAGTAAAAATTGATAGTAAATTAAAGAAAGATTATGCTGTGTTTGCATTTTGTTTAATTTTAAATTTATTTGAAGATAAGTACTGTACCAGTAAATTAATTTGAAAATAAATAGTAAATTATTTAACAAAAATAGTTTTATAGTTGTCACTCAAATGTCCAAAAAATTGTTCTCTAGTAGGCAAGTTAAAGAGATAAAATGATCAATCTTTGAACTTGAAAATGTCTGTTTAAAATTTGCCAATCAAAACTTTTTATGAGATTCGAATAGTTCTACTTTTATCGGAAACAGACTTAAAAATGCATGAAGTAATTAATTACCGCTCAAATTAAAATGGTCATTTCCCTTTCTATTTTGGACATTAACTTAATATCTCTCTTTCTCTTTCTTTCTTCAATTCCCTCAGTGTTTTTCTGTTCACCGATTGATGAAAACAAGTTTCATTTAATGATTTGCTATATATCATTCGATCGGTTGAAATGACCTTTTTCAAGTTAAGTCGAAGAGTTGGCTAAAAATTAAAACATTTATTACTCTTTACTTATTTGTTTCTAATACTTCCAATTTTCTTAAAATGAAATATGATGAAAAATCAAAAAGTCAAAATTGAATAAATAAATTCAAAAGAGTTACATACCATATAAGTAATTCAATTAATTCTATTGACCAAAATGGATAGAATAAAAGAAATCTATAAAAACTTTTAGGAGATATTTGAAAAGCATATGCACGTTTGATTAAAATGAGTTACTTTTTTTTTTTTTTTAAATGAGTTTCATTAAAATGACTTACTGAAATAGATTGCACGTTTAGCTGAAAATTAATTTTATCAAAAATTTTGCTAACGACAATTTAACTGTTTGCGCATTAATGATATCTTCCTATTTCAATAAGAACAATGTGTTTTGTAATAGCATAAGACTGAAATATTTTCAATTTCTTATCAATCAACTACACTTCATGATAAGATTCACTTGATAATGATAGTAGTGAAATATGATTGGTAAGAGCATGAAATGCAAGAGAAATTAGAAATCTGAACTATGCATTGGAGAAGTGCTTAATATTGTTCAGCGATAAAAAATCTTATGCTTATTCCAAAGCAATTGGAAAACATAAACTCACTTCTCACATTGATTAGCCTGGTAGTGAGTATGTAAGTTCAAACGATTCTGTTAGTAGTTGAAATTATAGTACAACTTTACAGAATGTTTTATAAAGCCACTAATTGCTTTATCCATGGTCTTTTCTTGTTTAACACCAAAAGTTTTGATTTTAGAGGAAGTTCAACATCTATTATATGATTTTCGTTGTTTTCACCCTCAAATTATTATTTCGCTTTCAACAATTAATAAATAAGACAACGTTACTTAATTTTTAACAGTAAGACAGCTTGTCACGATTCTGGGCTATGTACAAACAGACAAATTTGAAATTAAAGCGAAAACACAAATTCATTCTTTCATTGTGCAAATACTGCATTTGATTGGTGCATGTGTTCATTTTTCACTGCAAATAAATCTAAATTTACACTTCCTTATATTCGGATTTAGCGACAAAACTTTCCTTACTAAGTATTTCTGTGCCGCCGTTCTCATTGCTAACATTTCAAAAACAGTGCGAATCACTTTACATTGTTTATTTTCTAGACTAATTTTTACTCATAATTTCTGCTCTTTTTGTTCATTATAGTGTTAGTTTAAACTTTGTAAGTGTTTCGCCTTCCAATCAAATATTGATGGACTTGTGCATCAAACGGTGAAGTTTTTCATCAATGAAGAATAAAGTTGATAAAATTGATATATAAAAGTTAAAATTTGAAGAAATGCTCACATCTTGTTGGTTTTTTTTTCTTCCAGTTAAATAATAAATTAATTTGACAATATTTGGAAAGTGTTTGGAATCAGAGAATCTCGGTGATTAATGTTTGCAAATAATACAAGTAAGTAAACAAAGCTAAAATAAAGAGAAAACTGTTTATTTCAATAAGTACCAAGGCTTACTAAACACATAAAATGATAATGTCAAAATAATGTCGTCAACTGCGGAACCTTCTTTATGAATATTACGTTTTTTCTTCGTTATGATCAGTTAATAATTACGTCAACATAAAAAACATAAAAGTCGCGGACCACTTTCACTTACGTCACATTTTAAACAAATCTGAGATAAGATAGGAATCGAAGGAAACATCAAATTCACATAAAAGTTCGACATTTACAACATTTTCACAAAAAAAGATTTTAATTACGTCTCAACTTTGATGAGGAATTGTCTGAAATTTATAGTCAGACTTTGCCTATTTTAAAATAATTTTTTTCAAAAACTATTCTTTATGCATTTTCAAAATTTATTTACAGTTTAAATAAAAGTATAGGGAAAAATGCTAATCTTCACTATAACCTATTAATTGTCAAAAAAAAAAAAAAAGAATTCTAATCATAAACAAATACAAAATACTTAAGAATAGATACCGGTAATTAAAATTATACATTATCATTGCATGGTTATTCTATATTACACAGCGGGTATTTTATAACCTTCGTATCATCAGCATAGAAGAGATATGACACTCTGTAATCTGCATAAAATCTCATGCACCCTTCATTAATAACCAACAGTTACGACATTATACATGTATAGTATTTGTGTCAAAAAATATTTTTAGCTCAATTATTCTTAAAGTTATAATAAACTTCGTTGTCATAATGATATTTATGCATAATAACAAACGCGCATTATTTTAATCATAATAAGGAAAAATAATTCTACACTGATAATTGTATATATGTGACAAATGTATTCGTAATATATTTTTTTTAATTGAGGTCAATGGGAATAACTAAATTTGACCTTGACGTTTCAGTCACATAATTCTTTTCTTTAAAACAGTTACAGTCCTTTACTTGATCATAAATAATTTGAGCGGAAAATATCATCAATGTTGCATTCGACAAAACAATTTAACTTGTAGATCTGATCGTTTTAAAATCATTGCTTATTCTTAGAAAAAATAGAGAAATATTTGTCGTATCAATACGATTTCGAAATTAACAAACTTTAATTATTTGATATTCAGTTATAATTTTTTCTTGTTTAACTTTTTTGAATGGTAGCTATTCTGTTAATTTGATTGATTTGAATATAAAAAGCAGTAGAAAATGACAAATAAAAAAAGCATCGTAAACTAGGCACTGTTTGTCATCGATTTGGCAATTATTGTATTCAAATAAAAATGGTGAAGGAAAGTATAATAAGACAAGAGAGAATCATCAAAAAGTTCAAAAAGTAAAATAATTTGCACTATTTGTTTAAGAAAGTGTTAAATTTTAAGGAATCGCTGAAAATTTTCCGAGAAAAAGTAACCTGTTGAAAAGAAGTTATTGAAAGAGAAGCTTCAAAGAAGAATTTGCTTATGACATTGCAGCTAAGCCATGAAACATTAGTTAAGCTCGTTGTAAATTGATTAAATTTTTTCGCTAAGTACATTTGAAAACATGCGCTCAGTGAATAAACTAGCACATAGGAACAAATAGCAGTAGATCTATTGAGAGCAATCAGTACATTTAATGTACATAAACATACAAATATGTTTTACAAAAAAAAGAACATTAAATAAAATTGTTGTGAAATGATCGCTAATCGAATTAGTTTCGCGAATTTAATCGATAAAATTTTCCTGAACCGAAACTATTTTCATTGCTTCTTTTCGAAAAATTTTCAAACATGATAGTTCAACAATTTTTGAAAAGTGCATTAGAGTTTAACTTTAAAAATATTTTTCAATGTGGAATTCAATGTTTTGATTATTATTATTATAAATTTTTAAAAGAAATTTTAAGCTGAGACTATATAATAGATTCAAGGTAAAATTTGATCTTATCAATAGCGCAACAACTATTTAGTCAATGTTAATTAATAGATGACTAATGGAAGAAAGGATCAAATTTGAGAGATAGAAAGACAAGGTGTTTATCATATATACCTTACTAAAATAACAAATTTTAATGCGTCAGAAGGGTAAAATCGAAATGGCAATTATTAAGGGTTTACGCATTGAAGCACAAAATGAAACCATTAAAGCAAAAATTTTTTCAACTCAAATAAACAGAAATAATAGTCTTTGTATAAAAAGATCTCCTGAGAATAGGATATCCAATTATAAATTGTATATGAATGAAACGTGAGTAACTCATCAACCAAATAACCAATATTTGATCAACTGACCATGAAATTTCTTCTCCTTCGAACTTTTCACTTCTCACTTCAGCTCATTGATAGTGATATTATAGTCAAAGTTAAAGTGTGCCTGTTAAAGAACTATTCGATTCTGTGAATTTTAATCTAAAAATAATTGTGCAGTGATCTTATCATTTAAGAGAATTAACTAAAAAAAAATTGAGCATATTAATACTTCTTTGTCTCCATTTAAGCAAACATAGCTAATAAAAAATGTTTTTCCGATAAACACCATATGCTCTGTAAAATTTATAGTTAAATTCTAAAAATGAGAATGAGAGAAATTTCCTAGAAACGATTTTCAAAAGTAAATAAAAAGATAGTGAATAAAATTTTGGGATGCTCTACCGTACTTTATCAGAAATTTAATAAGGTTGTTTTCGACATTATTAGCGGCTTTTGTAACGTCGTCGCTTATTTATTATATTTATTATGCAAGTGATATATCATGCAAATTTCATTTGTATTAAAGGATGTGATAAAAATATTTATAAGAGTATATTAACTCATCTCGGTTAAAGATATTTAACATATCGGGCAAACGATAGACTTTTTGGTTGTTGTTGATTGTTGCTCGTCCAATGGCAAAATAATATGAAGTGAATCAATAAATCTAAGTGAAAATAATTTGAAAATAAATAAAATTTTGGTTAGCTTATCGGTAACAAAGCAAATAATTAAACACTAAAGACTTGCTTCTTTTACGAAAAGACAGTAAGAAGGTACTAAAGCAAAAGTAATCTGATAATTACAATGTTATCAGCGCTGAATCTTATCGGTCGAAGGTTAGAAAGATACAGAAAGACTTTGGTAAGTGAAGGGAAATGACATTTTGATGACTGTAGGTCTTTCTCATTCGTTTGTTTGTCGGTTCATGTATGCAGATTACAAATTTTGAGTGACAACATTGCGGCGGCATCTTGGCAAATTGATACAAATCTTCGTGGCATTTTCTTGAGTTACCATTTCTTTCTTCCAGAACTAGTAGTACTTACACTGCTGTTATCATTGGTACTGCCACAACTAGAAAAATTGCCGTCAAAGAAATGGAAAGAGATCAGTAACCTAAACTGACACTTCTTGCAACTTTTGAATATACCGTAGATCTTTAATAAATCTCTTTAAACTACAAATATTTTTGAGTACAAAAAAACAAGAAGTATAATGCACTAATAAAACTAAGTTAATTTTTCAGAATTTGGAAAATTTGAAGAATGGTAATGAGAAAAAAAAAGAAATAGAAATTTTGGAATTTAACAAATATCATCAACAAATGCAACAAGATAGATTTCGTCATAAAATGATATTTTTAATGAATTCTTACAATAATGTTTTATTCTTTTAAGAGCAAATGTCAAGTAAGAAGTAAATAATTGAACAAAAAGAATTGTTCTATGAAAAGAAAAGAGAATGCGAGAAGTTGCAACTTTGTCATGAAGCGAATTCAGTAGCGGCAACACAATGTTGACATGCAATAATATAATAGAATTAAAAAGCTGAAGTACAATTGACAAGAATAGAATTGACAAGTGATAAATAGGCTAAAATAAATAAAACACTGGAAAAGAGGTGAAAAGGAAAAATTGAAGATTTCTCAAAATTTGAAATAAGAACCAAACTTTTGCTTCCTTTTTCTTGTTTTGGAGTAATGTTAAAACACCAATGCCACCAATGCCTTATGCTTAATGTCGAAGAGTATTTAAGGACATCATATGATGAACAACAAGCGAGTTCGAGAATAACCGGGTCGGCAGGCTATGTGTGCACAATAACATTTGCAATTGCATGTGTTGTACACAAAAATGATATCGTTGTGATTCGGTGTGCTAACTGCGATTCGGAAAACGAGAAAATGAATTTAGCGTATTTGCAACTTTTAAATAATTTCCTTTAAATTAAAATGAAAATTTTCAAAAACCTAAGCAAATATTGAAATATAAATACGTAGGAAATGTATGCTTTCTAGACATCAAACTTATCCAACGCCTTCGAGATTTATTCGATCTCTTCAATGAATATATCACATATTAATTCAACATTAACAATTATGCTATTTTCATGCAATACAGAAAAATGTTGAAATGGATTTTATGCGAGAAAATATTTGCTTTCTGATCAGCAATCTTTTCTTCCTGTGTTGTAATTCAGCAGTGTGTTGTGGATTCTTTAGGTTTCAATGATGCTTATTTCACATAAAATTGTTTCATTCGATTTCAGCAATTAGGCATGAGAAAATTCTTTTTGTAATGCGACTTGGGATATTTGGAAGTGTGAACCTCAAATGCTTTGGAGTGACGAGGAGAAAGTAATGAGAAAAACATACAAAGATTTATACTTCATCACTTTAAAGAAGATTGCTATGTACATCCGCTTGAAAGAATGCGGTGATACAAGCAGTGATGATTTTACGATAATCTTGGCTATATCTTGAACATCCGTTATTGCTTTAAAAAAAAGTTTTGTGAATTTTTGATTGAGGGAAATAATGGTTGTATGAAAAGTGTAACATGTAAAAAATTAAATTGTGCATGTTTCCTGAATATCATAAGATTTGGCGATGATCTCAGCAATATAAAAAGATATAGAAGTGAATCTTCTATTAACTTATATTTTGATGGATCAGTTGCCAAATTTTTTTGCCAAAAGTTTGTAATTTAACCTTAAAACTAAATGGAAAGTAATTTTGAGATAAGTTGCAACGAAATAAATTTTTTTTTTGAAATGCTTTATGCTGCACAGAACCAAGCTTTGAAATTGCTAGGTACTTCTGAATAATTTCACACTTTCATTTTGTAACTCATTAAAAAGCTTGCAATGGTACAAAGCAATAAAATTCTCGGATCAAATACATCAACATTTAATTTGCTTTTATTTGAGGAATAAATATAATTTAGTGAATAACCCTTATTTAATAATTATTTAATGACTATTTCACCTTTTAGATGCAAAATCTTAACAAATATTTAATAACATTTTATTACGTTTGCTTTGGTTCGAACAAATATTTTCTCTGACTCAATAAAAATATTTTAACGGCTTAACAATAATGACATTATTTAGCTGGAGATAGCTGCGATAAAATTCCGGCAAATTCTAAATCTCATTAACTTTTATATTGCCTTTCTTGATTAGGTGCTTAACTTTCTAATAATTAATCCCAAAATTATTCTTTCAGGGATCTATAGGGTAAGGGATTTAGGAAGACCTGAAAAAGGAAATTTGCGAAATCAGTTGAAATTATTGCTTCATTGTCAGAAATGCTTCAAAATTTATTTTTAAGTAATTTCATGGCTTTTTATCTCTTTCTGAATATGATCAATTTAGAAAAGAAAGTAAATAAAAGTGAGATAACCGTAATCAGTACAAATTCATCACATTAACATTAGGCATTTGTGGTTTTAGTTGTAAGCAATGACGTTTACGGTAACAAACTGAAAATGCTCTATCTTTGCTACGATTTCCAGATTAGTTACTTTATTCAGGTTATCAGAATTATTTTAGGAGAACAGACAAGAATAATTTAAGAAAATGTAAAAAAATATTTTATGTAAAGCGAAAGAAGAGAAATTCTGCACAAAACCTTCGCTAATAATCATTGCATTACACCATTATAATTGGATAGATAAGGAAATTGCCTGTGAAGAAGTTACTTGTGAGGAAATCAGCTGTGAGAAAATTGTCTCAATTTTCCAAAATATTTAAAAAAACTAAAACTAGTTCAATTTCTAGGCAATGAAATGCTTCAAATACAATCATTCAATATAAAATTAATTTGAGATCGCAAGAAACTAAAATTTAAAATTTTAGCAGAACATCAATTAAGCTCTTGTTTATATTTTTTGTTGCAATGTTTTTTAATGTATAATAAATTGATCGTCCGGTTTACTTGTGCAATCAATCACACTGACAATGAACAAATTTAAATAAGCTTGAAAATTACGATACATATATATGATTTCACTTGCATCTAATGTAAAAATTTTAAAATCTTTATGGAAAAAGTTGGCTTCACTGAGAGACGACTGTGAATAAGATAAACAGCTTCGATATCAACAAAATATCATCATATTTCAATTATTGAGATGCTCAAATTTCAATTGTTCCATCAAATATAGGATACATTTGAATATCAAAAATGGGTGGGTTATATTTCCTAGTCATGTCACATTTAATGCTAAATTTCATTTTTTAAATATTATATATTAAATTTTTTTCCCAAATCAATTGATGGTTAAATGTTGCCGAATTGATATTCAGCTTTGAGATTTCTCGTGCTCGATTAACTAACATACTTCTAGATTGCATGTGTATAATTATTTTTATAGGATAAACTGCTGATATTATAATGCCTCAAGGGAATTTTTAAATTCAAAAGATGCATAGGATAAAATATCGACGGCTGGTCTCATATTTGAGTATCAGTGAAAGAGTCAGGATTAGAGTAATTACTTTTCCAAATATTATTTCGAAAAAGATTAGTTAAGATTTTTTTATTATCTTTTTTCAGAAAAAGAATGAAAATAAGTCCAAAAATAGTAAAAATAAAAGATTAAAATTTCGATCCTCTTCCGTATCCTATTATTAGGTGATTGTATGATCCAAAAAGCCTGCAGTGACAAAAGGAAATATTTAGCTTAGATAGTTACAAACAATTATTTATCTGATTGGAAATATCATAACTGAATTGAAAGAAGTTACAAATACCGGCAATATTTATGATTCCATAGAATTTTTGAGCTTTTAATAAGCTAAATATTCCGAAATAAAAAAAGCATGAAAAATGATTAGTGATATATCCTTTAAATCACTGACAAATTTGCACAAACAATTTATTCCTTTTCACTGATTAAATAATGGCAGTTCTAACTGAATAGAAATATTATACTCACGGCATAATTTTTCGATATGTGGCTAAAAAACTTTCTATTCCACTAGTTGTTTCAGCACGGACCTTCATTTTCATATGATTAAAATCCAATATTTCGAATTGTCGCTCGAACTATAATTGAAAATTTAAATTAAATGCTTTAGCATTGAAAATCAAACAAACAAAAAGAAAATTCCTACAATTTTCAGGAAGAAGGAAACCAAAATACTGCACTAAATTATATAAGCATGAGCATTCTTACAATTTATTTGGCATTAAATAAAAAAGAGGAATTTCTTTTTATGTTTGCTGAACTTTCTCTTTTTACTTAATAGCAATTTAGCCTTATTATCACTAACTGAAGGAAAAATAAAAAAGTGTGTATTATTTTCAATCAAGTAAAGGATACATTATTGCACTGTTTAAATCATCGTGTTGCTATTAGCTGAGCTAATGAAGAATGAATTAATGCGTTGGAAGCAGATTTTTTTATGGAAAAAATTATACAATATGAAAAATACCTCACGAATATCTAATTCAACACCACTACTTCCAACTGAAAATGTTCGACGCAGAAATTGCTTCAGATGAAATCTGATTTTATGGCCTATCACTATTCCTTGTTCCATCATCGAATAACCTACAAGATGTATTTTATTTAAAATATATATTTGAATTTTTCAAGTATTAGCGAGCTTTACTATATTTTAGTCAATTTTTGATGATAATTAATCCTAATCGAACAAAACTGCCCACAGTTGAAGTAAGATTAGTCCGGAAATTTCGCCTAGTAGTAATTTATTTTCCATGACATTCTGTAGTAGGAGGTACCTTCACTGCTTGTGGTCAAAAATGCGATATGTATGCGAGGATCTCGTTTTGTTGCATTTTTTACAGGCATAAAACCATAATCCGATCGTATAATATTCTTATCAGAATCAAAATAGGTTTGTCTGAAATTGTATATAGTATTTTAAAACATGAAATGATCCTAATGACATAAAAAACAAGTCATAGAGAATTGTACTGTACCTATTAACTTCAGTCACATGATTTGAATTAAAAATAATTATTATTCCAATCCATTTCATAAATCATCTTTAGTTTCTTGATCACTATGTATGAGTAATTTATTATTGATATTATTTTGTATATGCATATATATATATATACATATCTCATTGTATTTATATTATATATATAAAGCCACTTCAAAAAAGAGAAAAAGAAATCAGTCAGTGAGTAATATGATGATATGATTACATTTCCGTCATGAAAATCAGAAAAAAAGATTTGAAATGCATCAGTTTTAGGCTCATTGACATTTTATTATCAATGCATATTAGATCAAAACTGGACTCTGAACAACAGAGTCAGAAACACTATCATTGAATCTAAATACTTATTATAAATTTTGTTTGGAATCACACACATTTGATAAAAAATACAAACCATCTAAAACTTTATTTCTATATTTCATTCCGTAACTGCTTTTTTTGAAATGCTTTCATTTTTACAAAATTTGTTTTACATTAAATTTTAACAATCACCTCTCATTATGAAAAGACAAATGGCACCACCATGCATCGGAGTATTTCTAGTATATGTAAATATAAATAAATCTATTTAAAACATCAGAAATAATGAAACATTAATATTTTACTTCCCGAATAAATAAGAATATATAATTTTTTCATAGCACAGATCTGTTTTTGATGAGTTATAGTCAATACAAAAATGATAAAAATGTACTCCGATGCAAATTTTACAAAAATAAATTTATTGAGCAGTTCTTGCAAAAATTTCGGCTATCATCATGAGAGCATAGCATCAACTCCTTCGATTTATAAATCATTTTTGTTCTGCTTTAATAAAAATTGAACTCACGTAATATTAGCGGCACGAGCACCAAATTTTGGTATTGGATTGATAGCAATATCAATAAGATCAGGAGGACTGTATTCACGAGTAGGACCAGATTTCGTCTCTAACTGCCAAAGCCCAATCAATTCCGCAATAGGTCTCAAATCCGGTGGTAATTTTCTCAGATCATATCCTGTATCAGAATTTGCTTTAGAATTCTTGAAAATCTTATGTTCATATGATAATTCTCTAGTGCAATTAGTTACATTAACAGTAACTGGAAGAACTTCATTGATTTTAGAAAAAATAGAAAAAAACTACTAACAAATTTATCGTATATGAGACTTGATTTTTAAGAGTCAGTTAAGTTAGAGCTGCGCTTTAATTCATGCCAGAAAACGTTAGCTTTCTTTTCTTTTTAAACTTTTCAAAACCTTACGTTCTTCGTACCCACCGCACACTTCTTCAACGATAAACAGCAGTGAAAGCACTGGAAAAAACAAAATTTTCATGGTGCTGAAAATGTGGTTAATTACTTTTAAAAGATGCAAGAATCTCAAAACTTGGATATTCCATCGAGTACCCTCGAAAAATAGAACAATGCAATGAGAAAGCAGCACTGAAACTTCAGCGAGGGTCAACAAGGTAAGAGAAGCAATGTTTACTCGAAATAATCTTTGAGTAATTTTTAAACAGCTCTACATTGAAATGTTCATGTTTAGACAAAAATATTTTTTGATAAAACCTTAGCAAATGATTAAATTTTAGAATTCGAAATTCATACAACAAAACAGAAGACTTCAAGGTTTCGTTCGCTTAGACAACACTGTATTATATTTTATTTTCCTTAGTTTCAAAAATTCTGAAAATCCTAAATAAATAATTGAAAAATTCCCAATACATTTACCACTCAGACAGTGCTAAAATAATTCTTAGAAGGTAAAATTAAAGCGATGATAAATGTTGGAAAATGACGTAGTGCCGAAAATTGTGTCTCGCTACGCTTAATCATTGAAAAGATTGTGCATGGCGGATGGAATCCGGTTTCCATACCAAAAGGAAACCGTCGAAGAGATTGTTGTACGGTTACGTGTGACAGCGAAAAGTGCTGCATCGGTTGCTGTTGTTATTGATCAATACATAACATTAAATTCTGATTATAATATTAATTATTGAAAGTATTCGAAAAAAGCGACATACATTTGAAAGAATTAGTTAAGTCCACTAGGAATATAAATTTTATTTTATAAAATGAAGCTTACTGAGAATTAAGAGAACATTTCCAGGCATTTTTAGTGGTTGAAATATTGGTTAAAGTAATTCAATCCATAACATTATCATCACATATTTTCACCTAAAAAGCAAATGATATAATATGTTACTTAGAAAAAAGATATATTCCTTTAGAAGAAATGCATTCCAATTAGAATCATTAACTTTCCACTAAATCATCTTTATCACCTATAAATATTAATTAAATTTGATTCGAACGAAATATAAATGTAACAATGCGAAGAATGTTGTAAACAAAGTGGCATTTCTTGTTCGAATCCTATCTTCACACTATTCTCTCTTTCTTGTGCTACATTGAAAATCTATACAATTTATTTTACTATTAAATTTTTCATTAATATTACTCATAAACATATACCCTTGCAGATTCACGTATGTATACTTTATTATCTTGATTCACGTATGTATATTTTACTATCTTGATTCACGTATGTATACTTATTATCTTGGTTCACATATGTATAACTTTATTATCTTAATTCACGTATGCATATTTTACTATCTTTATTCACGTATTTATACTTTATTATCTTTATTCATGTATATATCTTTATTATCTTGATTCATGTATATATACTTTATTATCTTGATTCACGTATGTATATTTTACTATCTTGATTCACGTATGTATACTTTATTATCTTGGTTCACATATGTATAACTTTATTATCTTGATTTACGTATGTATATTTTACTATCTTGATTCACGTATGTGTATTTTATTATCTTAATTCACGTATGCATATTTTACTATCTTGATTCACGTATGTATATTTTATTATCTTAATTCACGTATGTATAATTATTTTGATTGCATCCATTTAGCTTGAAAATTTTTACGTACAGCATTGATATGTGTTGTATATTGCTAAAGCAATTCTTCGTACAGTTTTAAAATTCTCGATAATATAAATATTACGTGAATTCATCAAATGAAATTCACGTTTATCAAAAATACAAAGCATCCGCTACGAGTACGAGAATCAAATACACAATTAAGAGATGATGATTGTATATTACGAGAACTGCGTTAAATCTTAACCTTGTGACCTGAAGCATTACTATGCGCGGTTGGTTTGTCATTTTGTTTTTTGATGAGTCAACTTGAAATAGTTGGTTAGGATTTAAGGATAATTTAAGATTTAATTTTATCTTTAAAATAATTTCAGCAATTTCAAAACTTTAAAATTTGTGAGTTCCAAGTAAATTTTACTCAAATTTTCAGAGATTATCGCTTTCTAAAAGAAATGCTAAAATTTAAAAACCCTTTTGCTAATCCATTTCGAACAGAAATAACGAAAGCAAAAGAGGAGAAAGTGGAAGAATTCAACTATGTTCCTTCAGCTTATTGTCAACTAATGGATGAAATGATAGGAAAGAGGACTAGGCCATGGAATGATAATCGTAATTCAATGAGGCCTTTTCAGGTCAGTTTACTGTCCACTTAATAAAACTATACTTTTGCATGTTTTGCCACTCAAAATTATCAAAATAAAATTGAAAGAGGCTTATGAGGCCTGGAATAGAGAATGACATGCTGGAAAATGATTTTATCATCTTTGAAAAATATTTTCTAGTTATAAATCAGATTTATTTAGTTCCAGCGAACATGGGAACAATATTTGGCTGAGTATTTGTTAAAAATTTTTTTTTTTTTTTTTTTTCAGACTTTTGCTTTACCAGATATGACCCGTGAAGAGCTACTGCTTTCTCGATTGATGGAGAATTGTGCTTGTAAGTCTACTGTTGCAGCAATTGCTGGTTTTGGTCTTGGTATTGTTTTCGGTTTATTCACTGCTTCCGTTGATCCACAAGCAACTATGACATTTGGAGCTGATCGAACCAAAATTGTATAGTTTTTTTTGTATTAATTTCATTTCAGACTTTGTATGCTTTAGATTTTTTAGCTAATTTACTTGAGCGGCAGCTTTAAGCAGGCTTAACTGCTTCGAATTATGTTTAAATAATAAAATTTTGACTAGCTTAATCTGATCGATGATAATTAAGCAAGTAAATAAACACTAATGAGTTTATATACGCATATTTTTTGCCATCGTAGCAGCTGGTACTATCTCATCTAAACTGTATGTAAAAAACTAGCATCGTATCTGGCGATCGTTTTGTTGTTGTATCCAACAGATTTAAATTTCGTTACTTATAGCCAACGCTAAAGGAAATGTGGTTAGAATCGAAGTCACGAATGCGTTCTTATGGAAAGAATTTTGCTTCTATAGGATTTCTATTTACGGGCACCGAATGCTTGGTGGAAAGCTATCGAGCATGTAATGATTGGAAAAATGGTACTTTAGCTGGAGCAATTGTTGGTGGTTTAATTGGTCTTCGTGCAGGTGTAAAGCCAGCTGCTTTAGGTTCGGCTGGGTTTGCAGCATTCTCGACTGTTATTGATTATTATATGAAGCACAGGTAGCAACTGATTAAATAATGTAGATTTATATTCATTGATTTGTGGATTATTTTGGAGAGATCCCAAATTTTTTGTAATGAAAAATTTTCTTTTAATGGCTCTAATGTCTTGGATTTCAAGCAGTATTCATATGCTTATGGCTTTCAAATTTTGAAATGATCGTTTAAGATAACCAAAAAATTTGCGGCAAATTTCTTGGCGGCTGAAATTTTATTGATATTTAAGAGAGATAAATTCTATGTTTTCGTGCAGAAATTTATGTAGATATCATATATTTGGTATATTTTTGAAATATTCATTTTGTATATGCCACTGCTCGAGTTTTTTTTCGGAATTTTAAGATTTCTTTCTTTGAAAGTTAAAATATATTTCAAATATTCATTGCAACTCAGAATACACTTAGATGAAACGGGCACTTTGTTTCTATAACCATTTTGTGTTGTTGATGTTTTCATTTTCATAGCTTTTCTTCTTAATTTATAAGTTATTTTAAATAAAATTTCAAAAACTTGCTCTGAAATTCTGTTGTTTCGACTCCAGCTGAATAATAATTCTGCGGTGGAAAACATCCTTGCTTTTTCTGATTTAAATAATTTGTAATTTATCAGGCAGGAATATTTTTGGATCTTTTAGTACTGATTTCTCTTTTTTTTTTTCGATTTTGCGAAATATAAAAATATATGATATAAAAATATTTTAATTTTTTCGATTTTATGAGGTTTTTCTTGCTGATTGCTCTTTCTTTTTTTAATGCCATTAATCATTGAGTATGGCACATTGCTCTTACTTTACTATTCAGGCATGAATATCCTACGAAGTATATTTATATGACGCTAGGAAGTTTCAGCTCACATCTACTGAAATTTAAGTGAAGTTGTTTCTCGATGTGTTCCTGCGAGAATCATCTTCGATTACCTTTATATTATTGGGATTCTACTGTTTCCTTCAATAGTTCCATTTCTTTGATCTCTTGTCTTTAATGTTTTCATTCTAAAATCTAAAGTTAACTGTTTTTTAAGATGAGTTCTGGCATTCTAATATTACAAGTGAGTGCAGTATTTTTCCTGACATTGTTTCTACTGAATAAATATGGTAATTGGCGGCGACAGCATTTCGTTGTAACGATCTCAACATTTATTGGCTGGTTTTTTTCTTTCATTATTATCTTTGTTCTACCGCTGGATATTGCTAACGTAAGCGTTATTACAATTTTATGCATACATTTATGTTCTTCATTTGTTGTTGTTTTTTTTTTTTAAACCAACTTCGAAAAAAAAAAATCGTCCATTATGAAGACTTACTGTGTAAGCAATAGAAGATATTAATGAGCTGTGTATTTTACCTAATAAAAAAATATTACTTATTTTTTCACATTAATCTGCGTGGTTAAACTTTTAAATCTGCTTTGTTTGTACAACGCTGTGAAGTTTTAATTCTTCAAATTAGCTTAAAGGCTTTTGCAGTTTTAGCTTTGAATTAATATGTTATTGTTTAAATTTTCAGACATTTTACAACCGTTGCTTACTGGAAGAGGCACAGATATCTTACGAAAAAGATCCGGATATCAGTAACATAACAGTATGCAGAAAACCAATTGGCTTTGTACCGAATTATGTTTTGCTACATTTGTGGCGTGTTGTTTATTGGACAGCTCAACTATTGACATGGTTAGAGGTTTTTTGCAATGAAGAAGAATGCAATCGTTGTTTTGAAAGTGCAAATGCATTTCTTACATTTATTGAAAGCTTTGCTTGAATAGTACTTTAAGTACTTCACTATTACTCCATATTATTGCATGTCACAGAGATTTACTGGTTTTTTTGTGAATTATCTTCTCTCATGTAATCACTCTTTTGATTCTCATCTACTGTAACTGAACTTATTTTAATGTATTTAAATTCTTTGCAGGATTGTATTACCACTGATGCAGAGTTATTCAGATGCTGGTGATTTTTCATCACTTGGTAAATTACGATCCGCTATATACAGTAATGCTGTATATTACGGAATCTACCTTGCTGTTTTCTTTGTATTAATGATTTATGTTGCGGTGAAGGGAGTGGTGTTAAATGCGTTAGTTTTACAATTAAAAATTTTTTGATAAGCGAATTTGTTAAAACCCTCTTTTTAAATATTCATTGTTTATCAGTACTGTTTTGGTCATTTACTTGTGTGTTAATAGAAGAGTGTTGATGAAAAAAGTGACAGGCATTTTCAGGGAACATTTAAAAGTGATACTTATTTCTGCCTCTAACACTTGGGGTTTATTTTTATTGGTGGTTCTGCTAGGTTATGGCTTGATAGATGTTCCACGACAATTCTGGCAAATGGGAAATCAAGGTATCGTTGATCAGTGTATCTTTCTCTTGCACCATAACTTTAATCATGAATATCTGTGGAATATCTCTTCTGTATGTGAATTGTTTTTTCATGAACAGTGCAGTTCAATCAGAATTTTAGGAGTATCGGACTTTTGATTATGAAAATTGGTAAACTATATATTTAACTTGTGACTGAGTTCCGTCCATGCAATAATGTTTATTATCTTAAAAAAAAAAAAAAAAAAAAAAAAAAAAATTTTTAAATAATCAAAAAAAAAAAAAATATTTTTATTTATAAAAAAAATCC
>JARVGP010000662.1:22827-36036 GCA_029876185.1 Mansonella ozzardi | reverse complement strand
TTTTTTTTTTTTTTTTTTTTTTTTTTTTTTTTTTTTTTTTTTTTTTTTTTTCAAGAGAAAAGAGGTCGAGTCACGAGAAGAGAAACAGATTAATCGGAGTATTTATACGAAGCACATATTTGACATTGTTGGCAACATTAGGAAGCAGCAAAATGAAATCAACAAAGTATGTTCAAGTAATGCAATATGGATTTTAATGTTACTAGTTTGCATGAAGAGCCGCGCATGAAATGGCAAACCAGTTTTGAAATCCTTATTTGAAAGACTAGAAGATTCAGCGAACCTAGAAATGTGCTGTTGCTTATTTGACATATTTTCGGTATTTGTAGGTTGCCGTTGAAAATTTCTGTCTGCAGAAGGAGATTAAATCGAATGCGGGGAAACTGGAGCGTTCCTTCACTGTAGTAGAAGGAAAACTATACAAGGTATCGATTTTGCATTATTTAGCTACTAATGTTGTAATAATTATTAGAATTTTTATGATACATATAAGTTATAAGTTAGCTTTTTATGATACATATGTTGTGATGTTATTTGCAAACCTGTATCTCCATTATAGGATGTTGAGAAAGATGCATCTATGCAAAAAGCATATAAGTTATTGATGAAAATTCATGGTGAATGTTCCTGTGTTATCACTGGGATTGATTCTGCCGGACAACTTGAACGAGAAATTGAAGAGTTAAACGATCAGGTAAGGTTACTGTTTTATTCTGTTTCCTTAAAATTTAAAATTATTGTGCAAGGATTTTTATGAAATATTTATTAATTTCCTTCTAAAATAGTGGTGTTTATTTTATCAGGAAAGTAGATAAATATTTGACCGTTTCGCTGAGTATCATCAGTTCATGATTTATAACCTTTTCGTTGAAGATTGCCATGCAGCATCAAAAGAACACTGATGAAAAACTTGAATTTATTGTTAACGACTGGATGGAAATAAAGAAAGAAAATATGGCTTTGAAGGAATTATTAAAGGAATATGATAATTAATTTCTTTTTGTTATGAAAACATTCCTCAAAAATTTCATTTATACAATGAGAAAATCTAATACATAATTAAAATTCCAAATCATATACTATTTCCAAGTTGTTGGTGGTAGTTTCTGAGAAGAGAGACTTAAAACAAAGACTGTATCTTCTGAGTATCGTGAAACTTTTTGGAAACAAGAAAAGCAAATCAAACTGAACGTTAAAGCCATTTCATAATACAACTGCGCAAATTGTTCGTGCACTTATCTCGACCAAAGGGACTTATTTCCAGACTTGATATGAACAATAATTCTGAGTACCACTGCATTTTTCTAGTAATGTGTCGATAGTCTAATGTAATCTTTGGAAAAATATGGACTATTTATAAGGAAGCGAAGAAATTGCTCTGCACGTCAAACTTTGTAGCATTTGTTTAACTGTTATGTTTTTGAAATTTTCTAAGGAGACGTCCTTATAAATCTGGAAAGTATTTATTTTTTCAGCTTTGAGAACCCGATTTACGGTTCATTAATTGGGACGATTTCTCCCATATAGGAAGTTTCTCCACGTTTTTCGATGAAATATGTTCCCTTTACGTTTGTTCTCTGAGACTTGTTAAATATTCAGCTTTCCATATTTCCCAGGAAATATCTGGGATTTTGATATTAGCCAATACTTAACAGCTTATCTCTAGTATTTAGTCCGTGAAGAATAAATTCCTCCTACTTATTATCATTAATAGATTGCATATTTTAAAGGGGCATTAGAAGAAGTGATTTCATCATGACGTATAGTGACATATTCAAAATTTACATACGTTAGTGATACATTAGTTAAGTATACCTTCAATTTCCATACTAAAGTTATTAATTCTAATAATTTCCTGTCAGTAGCCCTTTCGTGAAATTCTTTGTTAGTCCAATTAACCTTTCATTAATTTTCCCATTCCATGGAGCCTTTCTCTAAGTCATTCTTTCTTTGCTAAAAAGTTAGTGATATCATTTCGTTCCATAATAGTTTTGAAAACTAACTGAAATTGGCTAGCACTGTCATTTAAGATCAGTTCAGTGTTCAAGGTAACACGTGGGGCAGTAAATTTTAGGATGTGCAGGAAGGTTTCAGCAGATGAATTTTCTGCCAACTCTAGATTGCATCGAGCGAGTAGTGAAACATGTGATTAAGGTCACCCATCATTTCGTTAATCCTTTTTCACCTTTAATAGACAATGAAGAATCGTGAAAGTTTTATTAATGTGAACTAGCGGAAATGGTTGATGAAGTTTCCTTTGCAGCTTGACAGAGACACAAGAAGCTTGGCAGAGATTTATTGATACAGCAAAGTTTAATAGTGAATAGAGATATAATACAGTCATGATTGAGAGAACCAAAATTTAATATCGCACAAAACTAAATGAACTGAACTGACTTTTGCGATGTTCTATCTTATACAAAATATGTTCAGCAATCTTAGCCAATCAAAGAAGACATTCAGAGGTCAGAGACTGGCAGACAACAATTATAAAGGAAATAATTCTGAGTTCTGAAGTCATCAGATATGACAAATTATAACAGGAAATAATCCTGAGAAAATGATAAATAAGCAGTTAATTAAACATAATATTCTGAATCATTTGTAAGACTCTTCCAACAAACTTCTATAAATTGCAAATCCTGAATTATTGCGAAATTATGTTGCAAGACATAATTATTATAGTACGAATTTCTAATGAAATTTCGATTTATACCGATAGAGTGATGTAGCATTTGTTGAGTTATTGCTGTTAAAGTTAGCGCGTTTGTTGCCAGAATCTAGAGCATATAAACTTGTCTAAGTTTGTGTAAATTTTTTCTTTGAACTACTTCATTTAGTCGGATTCTCTGCTCTGATTTCTCTGTATTACTTCATCAGGTTTATTCTTCACCATAATAACAGCTGTAATCGCACACTTAAAATACTTTCCAGAATTAATGCCACTAATTCCTTCAGGAATGCTTCAGATCATTGCATTTAGAACTTCTATTACATCAGATTCAAGTTCTCAATTATGTCTTCAATCAAAGGGATTCTCTACTAAAATTAATAAGCTTTCTGAATGAAATATGCAAATCATCTACTTTTGAAATCTGCTCCGCCCGAAGCAGATAACTTTATTAGATACTATGTATTTCGTTTCTTCTGCAACTTCAATACTGGGCATAAAAATACTGCATTGCTATAATTATACAGAATTATGAAAGGAGGCAACTCATTTGAAATATGAAGAGACTGAAGACAGAAGGTATGGTCAATGAAAAACTTGTTGGAACAATAAGAGAAGTGTGAAGTCTAATGCGCTTTGCAGGCAGAAGTGGGTATTTGTGAGTTTTCCATTAATTTAGCTCCTTTGGGATAAATATTTCGAAGCGCATGAAATTCCAAGAAAAAAGCTTCATTTTTGCTTTACTGAGATAATTTCAACAGTGTCGGCTACGTATTTTCGTCGTCATTCATCTCTTAAACTTCAGAGTGTTCACTAACTAAGAGAAGTAAGTAGTCGATACGTCAACGTGAGCTGTGTTATTTTCCACCGACCGAAGTACATGGCCGATGTAAAAGATTTCCCTGTAAACGCTGAAATGAATGTTGAAGAAAAAAATGTTTTGAACAGTGTGAAAGATTTTTTGTTGAATTTATGAGCTTTAGAAATGAATCTGTTTTTTTTGTTTTTTTTTTCATAGCAGCCTTTCAAAGAAAACGTTGTTCACAACATTGAAAAAATGTTCCTAAAAAAAGAGACAAAAAACCGTTGTGGAAATCTTGCAAACAGAAATCAAAAAAAGAAAAATTAAAGTGATAAAGTTCCACTACAGGGCAGAATAATTTCCTTTGTCACGGAATTCTGCATAGATCACTGTTAAATGCCTTCGGAAGGAAAGGTATAAGTAATGGAAGAAAAAGGAGGCGCAAATTTCCATTTTTTTTGATAAAGCACACATTTCTTCAACTATTCCACTGGACTGAATTCATTCCTAACATTTTAATTGCTAGTATTGCATTTTAATTTACTAACGTTCATGGAATACACAAGGGCAAAATAAATGATTGAAGTAAGAAGAAGAGCTTGATGAATAAGAAGGCCTGAAAACGAGTTAATATAACAGCCAGTCACTCACATCTACAAAATCATCATAGCATAAAGAAGCTAGATTTTACGGAAGCACTTCTTTTTTTCTTTTTAGTTGATGCTTGTTTACTTGGTGTTCTAGAACTTCTCCTGCGTAGGATGAATGTAAGGGTCTGAAGGAAGTGCCACATTTTAATTTAAGTCTTCAGTTAGAGCAGTTCCCTTGCAGCATTGCCTACACATTTCACATAGATTTTTCCCTTTTATTCGTACCACAATAAAAAAAATAGAACTTTCTGATGGCGTATACCATAATCAACTGACTGACGTTTCCCCATCACTATACTGCTGTATGTTAAACTGTTAACGGATGCCATTTTGTTAAACTGCTGGTAAATGATATCCCAAATTTAATCCGAAAGATTTTCTTATCGCTGAACTGTTTTTTTTTTTATGCATAAACAATAAATACACTCATAATTTTTATATATTTTTGCATAAGATAAATGTCTTATTTCTTGAGCTGTTTTTTCAGACTAATAATAGTCATGTAGATTTGTTTGTCTTAAATTAGCAGATTTCAATATTGAACAATTCGTATACAGATTCATGATGATGAATTTCTCACTATCGGGAGCTTCTGCTGAATATTCACACTTTGCCAAAGCTTATTTACTGCTAACCCTATGCCATGGATTCAATGACTAGCTTATATTTCTCCTATTTTTTGCAAATTCAGTCTTGGTAACGTTTGTTACTTCTTTTATGAGAACGAACTCAATTTGAATCCGCGAATTTTGCAGTCCGAAATCCACAAATTATCTCCTCTCTAACCATTAATCATTATATTGCTCGCTTTTAAATAAATTACAGAATGTCCATTCGTTATTGATTAAATTTTAATAAATCTCAGTTTTCATCTCATCAGGGATACCGGGATTAGTTTCCATTAGTTGAATGGTGATTCTTTCACGAAAGTGGTGTAAGGGCAGCGTTCTACTGGGTTTCGTTTCTGGCTGCCTCGCTTTCCTCATGCACTGATAACACCTGTTCTTAACTTCATATAATGGCGTATCGCTCAGTGAGAATAGAAGAAATAGCTACTTCAAAAAAATAAATTTCAGCTAAGAAATGCGGTTGGTAGCCCTACTGCTGTTGTCATTCACGTCAAGGTCAAGACAAGCTAGCAATGCAAAAACTTTGGATATCAACTGTATGTTTCTTGGATATCCGGAATTAGAATTTGACGGATTTGACCGAACTGAGGTTGGTCTGGCGATGAATATATTTGTTAAATATTTTGCATAAGGACTGTATCATCCCTTACCCTTACCAGTACCGTTCTTCGTCTAAATTGAGTAATGGCTTTTCTTCAGGTTTCTCCCCTTTTTCGTTTTCTCCGCTCTTTTTTCCGTTTTACTTTCTCACAGTGTTTGCATTTCCATTGTTTATTAAATGAAAATACATTTTTCTGATTTGGCAGTAAGTTACAAACTTTAGTTATTATACTTGGTACTGAGGCATTAACTATTTACATCGTAACTATTTCTAACTCAGAGTTACTAAATACCTCGAAATTAAAAATACTCTAGTATTCAGGTTCTGAATGAAAAAAATTTCAACAAAACGGTGCTTGCAAGCGAGTCTAAAACAGTCGTTTTTTTCAACGATGTTGAAGAAGACGATCCCGAATTGGATCAATACGAATGTTTTTTACAAGTATATTGGTGTTTTTGTCTTTCAAAATTTGTTTTTTTGCTAATTTATTTTTCTCAAAATTGAAATTAGCAAAGTATTCACATCCACTACATCAAATTAAAATCACTTGGCAATGTTCTAAGTGAATATTCAAAAAATCAAAATGAATGTTCCTTGTAAGTAATTCGGTAACCATAAATTTTGCAGTTGTCAGCTCAAGTAATGACCAAACGAGGTTACAGTTTCTATACTGTAAATACGACGAAAGAAACACGATTGAGGATGCAAGAAAGTAAGATAAAGAATGAAAAAAACTTCAGTTTTTTTTTTTGAAAATGCAATTGAGGACAATTTTAGGCGTTGAAAAAGGTGAGGATACAATACATATCTATAAAGATGGATATAAAATTGAATATTTTGGCGTTCGAGACCCGGAAACATTTGTCTCATGGCTTATGGATGTTAGTACTATGAATTCATTTTGGACACTCTTCGTTCGATAGAATTTTTTTGTCAAAAGTTTAAAAAATAGTTATTATAATTTTTCCTTTTCTTCTTCCTCTTTTTTCTTATCCTTTCTGAGTGCATTTCTCATTTAGAAAAAATTTACATGAATGATATTTGTCAACTACGAAAGTTCAGTTTTTTAATTTAATTTTATACTCGTAAAGCAGTATAGATAATTAACAGATTCCTGATGATCCAATAACGATAATTAATGATGAACACGATCAAGAAGGGTTTGAGACATTAGAAGATGATGTCGTTAGGGTGATTGGTTATTTCGAACCAGGCAGTGTTGGTTAGTTATTAAAATTTTATCTCATCACTGTTGGACCCAGTATTATGGACATTTTATTTTTAGTTTCTTCTGATAAATTCTCTGACAAATAATGCAAATTGATATAATGAATAGTTTAATAGCTTTTAATGTTGAAGTGTGTAGAGCAGAATTTTGCAAAATTGTTAATGCTAATCATTTCTTTTCAGCATTGAAGGAGTATGAGGAAGCAGCTGAAGATTTCATGGGTGAAGTGAAATTCTATGCTGTTGTCAACTCTTATGTTAGTTATTTCCGAAAAAATAATATCGACTACGAAATACAGTAAATATAGTAAATATTTTTCTTTCCATCCATTTTTATAGAATATGAATAAGTAAATCTTTTAGCAGTCATTTTAGTGGGCTCGGAAAATGGGGTTGAAACGAGTAGGTGAAGTACAAATGTTACGGCCATTTGAAGACGATCCTATTTATGCTCCGACGTTGGTGGATACCGAAGGCGAATTTGAAAGTTGGGTTACGAAACACAAAAAACCAGTAATGCAAAAACTAACGTTGCAGAATTATTTCAATGTTTGGGTAAGAAATTTCAAGGATCGGACATGCATATTCTTCAGTATGTTAAAAATTGACAGATTCTAGAATATTGCAGAAAGACCGAAATGACGATGAGAAATTAGTTGTTGCCTTCTGTGATGAAGAGTCACGTGAAGGTCGAGCAATGTTCAAATTGCTTTGCAAAATTGCCGATGAAAATAGTGAACATGCTGGAATGTTGAAGATTTCGTTAATCGATCCAGGTATTTTTGAACTCATCGCCATCATGTTCAAAATCAGTCCATTTTTCCTCTTTCATTTTCTGTTTGGAGTAAAGACGAAAAAAGCAAATATTGTATAGTTCTGCGTATTTAAATATTCTTATCAGATACCATCTATCGTTTTCTAAATATTGAAATTTTAAAATCAATTGATATGTTATAGATGAATTTCCATTGATGGTGGATATCTGGGAAGAAATGTTTGGTATTGATATCGAGGATGGTCCACAACTTGGCCTCGTTGACATTTCTGACGTATATCTCTTATTTCAACATTCTTTCCACATAGGTTCATGTTGAACTTACATGAAAAATTAAAAAGGATTATGCATGCATTTTTGATGAATTTTGATGAATTTGGATGAATTTTATATTTACAAATACATAGTTTTGATGCATAGATGATAAATACTGAGGATCATGTTCAATTTCAAAATATCTTTGTAGAAGGAAGGAATATGGTTCGACATGTCACAGCTGAATCTTGATGATCCGAAGAAACATCGGGATAGTAACCTGGAAGTACTTCAGTCCTGGATTGATCAAATTATGAGTGGCAGTATATCACTTGATGGTCTCTTTTTAGTTTTTGAGTGTAATTGTGATAGCTTTTTCCCTTGTTTCAGTCAATGAATTCGCAAAATTTCCAGATGACGATGAAAACAACGAACCAGAACCGAAAGCTACTGTACCACCGAAATCAAAAAGAAGTAAAAAAGACCTGTGACGTCTGCTCATTACATGCAAGTGCAACGTCAAAATTGATCGTATCTCAGTGGTGGCTATTTTTTCTTCAAACTTTACTCAATTTCTTAACTGAGAAATGCAAAATTTATTAGCCAAAACTTTATTCTAGGAATCAAGATAGGTAAATTCAGACTGATTCTATCTCACTTCTTTACGGCAGATCCCAAGCACGATTTCAGATTCAGCAGAGCAACTTAACTCCCCAATTTTAGGACTGGCTTGGTTAGGAATCAAAAATTTTAAATTTTTTTCAAATATTCCTTCTTTATTGACTCCAAAGTGCCTTTTTCTTCAGCTTGAAGGTCTTATTACTAAATAATAAAATTTCATGCAACTTGAAAGCGCATATCTCGAAATATGCATGTGAAGATTTCGAAAAATTATGTTAATTGAAAGTTGAGATACAAAAGTGCATCTATAGTTTCATCTAATACAGTAATTTGAACGATAGTCAGTTTTTTCCTATTTCTAAAAACGATCTAATTTATATCCTATTTTTATTTTCTACTCAGTAAATAAAAAAAATTAAAGTTCGAAAGATTAGAATTTGTCTTTTGTATATTCTTGGAAATGATATTTCAGTGTTATCAGTTTGTTTTTCAGAATTTTTTCAAAAAATGCTTTGAACTTACAATTTGCAACAATGTAGATATGTAGATTGGTATGGAGGTTAACTTAACCAACCTAAACGCAAGTTTTTTCTTGAAAAGAATGTTAAGTATATATTTTTTGATTTTGTATTTGTAAACGAAGAAGATTATTGCTTCATAAAAGTGCCTTGTGGAAATAACATTTTAATTTGTTTCCGTTCATGCGGTCGTTGCGCCTTCAGGTATTTTTTATCTACTTTAACAGAAGTCAGAAATTATTATATTAGAACAGTCATTGCCGCACATTAAACATACCGGACATTGCTTACTACTTTCCGAATTTTTGTTGAAAATCATCATTATAATTAGCTTCCGTGAAAAAAGTCTATTGAAAAAGGGAAAAAGCCTACTGTAATGATCCTAAACAAATGAAATACTTGAAATGATCGGTCAAGCTGTAGCATCATTTTTTGATTTTGATAGCCCTTATACGAATAAGTGATCATTCTCGAATAAAATAGCCCGCTAACTAAGGAACAGACATTGAAGTCAAACACAATGCAAAATATTTTCCAAAAAAGTAAAGTTTTCTTGTAAGTCATGGAACAGTGGATCAAACACCGAACATTCAAAGCGTTCATTGCATCAAAAATCAATTTTGATCGTTTTTTTTTCGCGTTCCCGTTGGTAATGATTGTGATGATTCTAACTACTTATGTCATGCAATAACTGAATTTGTTTTTATTTAAACTTTTTTATCGTCTAAAATATTTTCTTATTTTGATCTTTATTTTTTACAAGGAAAAAATTTCAAAAATTTTCAAAAATTTATTAAAATTATTCGTTCAAATTATTAAAATTTCGCATCTGTAAATCAGACCCAGTCCAGTGAATTCAGTCCTACATTTGATAATTTGATATTATTTACGAAATGCAAAATGAAACAATAGAAGGCAATTTACTTTCAGTCACTGGACACAAGTCAGAAAATTTCACTTCTCAATGCCTCTTATGTTTCTTAAAACATTCAGTTTACTTCTCATATCAACGGCAACGGATGCTGTTTGGAATGAATGAAAACAGCAGCATTTCAATAACTGTTTACACTATGCAGTGACAATAGCAAATTTATTTTGGTGATAAGAAATAATTATTCATTAAATTTAATTAACGACACTACTCTTACTTGATATATTCATTACTTCGCAACATTTAAAAAGACTAGTGCACACAACACAAACTGACAAGTCCTATTTACCTATTCATAATTTGAAAAAATTGAATAACCACCAGTATGCATGTCAATACTGCTATCAGTTAGACGGCTTTGTTCTCTTATGAATCTCTCAAATATCCATGCCATGGATCCCTCCAAAAAAAAATTTTTGTCGAGCGGTTTGAAGAAGAAAATTATGTTGAATAATATTGTGAAAGAATTTTTGGGAGCATTTCTTTTATAGTATTACTATTAAAGGTTTTGCAAACAAAAGTAACGTATCATAATCTACTGATGCATATGAGTTTTGTGCTAATACCACCTCATTTTTATATAATCGCTTGCGTTATCATACTTACCGTACTTCGTCCATTTAAACTGGTTGTATGTTGAAATCGTGGAACTCGTCAGCAGAAAAACGTATACTCCAGTGTTAATATGACAACAGACGTATATTATTAATTATTAGTGAAATTCAAAACCAGAGGAATATAGGACTTTTGCGAATTCAGTTTTTTTGATTTTTTTTCACATTTCCGATCGGTAATCATGCTCTTGTCAGTATTTTAAGTACTTATGATATTGCAGTGGCAAGTTGGTTGTACATTCTGTATCTACATCAGAAAAAAACGTGTTGAGAAATTTTACTGAACTATGATAAATTATTTTTCTTGCTCTTTACGCATCAAATTATCATAGTAAGGAATTAATAGAAACTGACTGATTGCTCACTCAAATTATAATCGTTGGACTCTCAAATTCCAATGATTTTAAAAAGTCAGCTTAAAAAACTTGATAGGTTAGAGTGAGTTTGAAAGTGATTATTACTTGCAGAATTACTGGATTTATATTAAAATCAGGAATTTATAAATTCTTTTAATTCGTTCTCGCACAGAATACAAACTTGGGCAATGCTGAAGCGTTAAAAACGCTACCAATATATGTTAACTTGATATCCCGATACCGAAATTACAAATTATATTTTTTCTAAGAGATTCATTGACTGCTCAATTTTTTGAGCGGTCTTCTTTGCAATTCGAATCATCATGTACCTGATATCCAAGCATTTTCAAGAAAACTTGGAATAATTTATCAGGTTGCGACAACGCATTCACGATTGGAAAATTTACTACTTCATTTTTATTGATATATACTTGTATGCATATTTTTCATTGCCAGTTGCGATGTAATTTCATGCCAACTGCATTACTGCAAGAATTTCTGAAAGAAAATGCATTAATATTTACTTACTCATTATAAAATATTTTAATTAATAACTTTGTATATTAATTTATTTAGCAACAGAAGATATTCTATTCATTATTTCTCTTTAAATATTTTTCTCAATACTGCTGCACCAAATGGGTATTGCTCTGAACATGATGGGAAGATTTTCTTCTTGATTACAAAACCACATCAATTCGTTCTAATTTGCTTCATAAAAATCGATCGTACAGCAACAGTAAGTTGACAGAGTTACTGAAGAAAGAGACTGAATCAGTTTTATGATTATTTTCGCAAAAGATGCTTTCATTGTGATTTTGATCCAAATAACTAGAATGAGTGCTTAAACTCTGCTTTGAACTGAACCTGAATTCTGCAGTTTCTCTTTTTTTCGTCTCGATGTTATTGTTCTGACAGCTGAGCTTTGCTTGTCGTTGTACGCAGCTTTTCATTTTGTTAAGTTGATCTTTTCCCTCCGATCAGTTTAGTTAATAATGTCTTGCTTGTCCCACTGATACTCTAACTCCCTTGCATGAATAAATACCAGTAGTATATTAAAATTTGGAATCAAATGGCTTTTCCTGTGTATGTACATAAATATATGAGACTCTTTTTCAGTCTTTCAGAAACAACTAGCAATCTTACAAAGACCTGCTATAGCATGTTGAGTAAACACTAAACGGATTCCTTATCAACATATACTGTTTCAGAAATGCATAAAATTTGCAGCCATTATGTTTTTATTTCCTTCGGTGAGGTACTTTCAATTTCTTAAACCAGTTTATTCGAAATTGCAAAGAACTTTATTTCACAAGAATCAGGAAGGTATATTTCTAGGATAACAACTAGAACCTAATACCTTCATTTCGCAGAACTTTGCAAAAACTAATCATGGAAATTTGGATGCTGTGTTGGAAAAATAGAAAAAGAAACATATAGCTGCCTGAGAAATTGAAGTTTTTCTTTTAGGACTAAAGATATGTTACCATATTCAAACTGCTGATCTTCTCCTTATTTAACCAGAAATTGATGCAGTTTTTTTATTCAAAACCAACATCAAGTCAGAGAACTCACATTGATTTGTTAGTATGTAATCAAGATGAAACTGCGCTTCGATTGCTTGGACTAGCTGAATTCTAAAAATTGGAAGAAACAACAGACGGAGAGAAATTAATGCAAATAATAAGATTTGAAATGTCTCGTGAAAGTTTAATATGATTGCCGCACAGCCAATGATTGTCGAGGAATATTTTCAGATTACAACAGGTGATACATTCGCTTCATTATACAAAGCCAAGTTATAGCAGCAAATCCTAATGTTAAAAAATTTTGATGCTTAACACGAGTGACTGCTCTTCAAACGCATAATCATATAAATAAGATTTAAGGAAGCATAAGAAGCTCAAAAAGCAACTACTACGTTTTAGACAGAAGGTGCACAGAAAAAAATTTTGTGAACGGATGAAAACTAGATACTGAAAATCAAATTTTAAAAGAAATTGTGTACTCCTAAAAGCACATAAATAAATGGATCTTGAGTGAACTAATGTTTCAGAGTGACATAAATGGGCTTGCAGTTTAAATACTAGTCACTTCGTAACTAATAGCAGTGATTTTGTTTTTCCTTTTTCCATGAGATTTTACTTATCAGTTTAATTCCACTCCGTAAAACTATATTATCAGCGTCTTTTATTGTGCGGCATTGTGCTTAAGTTCTTCATTGCAATCTTGATTTATCCGGAACAAAAGTTCTTACAAGAAGTTAATGCCATGCTGGTAGTCAGCGATTCTACGCATTATATCTCCGTACTGCAAATCCTTTGTGATTTAAAAAAAAAAAATTATGAGTCATTTATAAGAAACACTCATGTTGACAGAACAAGAGAGCACGCATTTGAATGTGAATTAACTTTCAGTTCATTTTTATAAAGAATCTTTTATTTTATGGCAAAGACGTTCTGGATTCATTTTTCAATAAAAAAAAAAAAAAAAAAAAAAAAAAAAAGTTTATTAAAAAGTAAATAAAAAAAAAAAAAAAAAAAAAAAAAAAAAAAAAAT
>JARVGP010000662.1:0-22817 GCA_029876185.1 Mansonella ozzardi | reverse complement strand
TTTTTTTAATTATTTTTTTATTTTTTTTTTTTTCGTTTTGTTTTATTTTTTTAATAAAAAAAAAAAAAAAAAAAAAGACGGTTCGTGAAAAGGGATGGAAAAACAGCGAAATCAAACCGATAACCTTAACAGGTCGTTGAAATCTTTCATCTTTCTCTTTCAATTTAAACTGGTTATTAACTATAAATGGTTGAGTCGCAAATAGATTTTAGTTGATTTAACCAAGTTTTTCACCTAATTTAATTTAATCAAGTCTCTCGTTTAATTTAGTCAAAGCACTGTTTTCCGAAGTACAACTTTTCAATGTCATACCGCATAAAATTTTTTTTGCGTAACTTATATTTCCTTTTCTGCATATTAGCAACTCATTACATATTTACATATATTTGAGTTTAATTTAAATTTGAATAATTACCAGCATCACAAATTTGATCTCTTAAAAACAAATAATTATCCCGTTCGCTGCCGAGTCACACAACCGATCGTTTGGTTGGATTTGTCTTGATGAATGAAAAATGAGGACAAATATTTTGCAACAACCGAAAGCAGATTTATGATGGTTATTAGGCGGAATGCTGCACGGAACGAACGGGACCACCCACGACGCTTTTTTATTTGCGTGTAAGTGTCAACAATGCGTAATGAACTCAGTGTGTGGTCTTCATCATCATGGATTCTTGATGTGAGGAATCGGTTTTCGCGTATTTTAAATTTTATGAAATTTTACCTTAATATGTTAGCATATAAATATTAGCTGGTGAGGTTTTTTCAATAAGTTAAAATTAATATGGAAATTAAAACATGCATCTAGTAAAACGTCCCTGTGAACTTTGACTTGTTCGCTCAAAACACTAAGTGTTTTGTTCTGTCCACCTACTTGTAAAACATCATCGAGTTTGTCGAGAGAATTTATAAGTGAGAAAGAGGAATAAAAGGAATAAATTTAAGATTTTTAAATATATTTTTGGCTTCTATGGCATTTCCGTTTCCAGAGCTACATGTACTTCAACTGTCTTGGCCATTCATAACTGATTGAAGCATTTTCCAAGAAAGATCTAGAATTCTAAGAATTAAATTCTAGAAACTGATAGATTATGGCAATCGTATTTAAAAAGCGACAGTTTTTTTCCGCCATTTTTCTCTTTTCAGTTCCTTCATCTCGCATTGATGAACCATGGTCTGTGGCTTTTTGATGACAGCGTAACAGGAGTGCATCGATCTTAAAGCGTACCTGGAGGCTTCTAACTGAAATGCTGAGCACAACAATCCTATCAACAAGCATTCTCGGGAAAAAGTATCATCATTTCCCGGTTCAGGGAGAAGTTCGAAGGTTTGCGTTTTTTGTTTCACTGTAGGCGAGTTGCTGTTAAGGGCTATTGAGAAAAAAAATTTGGGGGTATGAAGTTTTCTAGGTTCATCTGTAAGGTGTAACTTATCCATACTAACCTATTGACAAAATATCTGCGAACTTTACTATTTAGTATAGATTGAAAGCAGCTTTTCTCCATAATCTTCGGCCTACCCTCCCAGTGAATTTTAAATGTAGAGTATATCAGGAAGTTAGGCACGTTTTGTAACTTATTTACCCTTTTTTTTCATTCCGTAGTGAGGGAGAAACTGAAAAAAGTTGGTTTAAATAGTGAAGTCCGAGCTGAATACACTACGGGTAAACTTGTGATAATAGTACAAGGAAGGGTAACCAACAGTTAGAACAGGGACTAATGATTATAAGCGTGTACGTTTTTCTATCCGTTTGGGGTAACGTGAAAAATCTGTATATTATCATCTTTTGGAGCTTGGAATATGAAAGTAGAAATCTGAAGTATACTGGGATTTTGTTTATAAATTCCAAAAAAACCGTATCAATAAAACAAGTTGTAACCAAACTTGCGGTCACATCTGTGGTACTATCAAGAAAACAATAGTAAGCACTACAGAACACGTTTATGTATCAACTCAGTAACGTTACTATATTTCCACTTGGTTCGGAAAAAATTTACCAGTATGCGCAGATTATGAATGAAACATACTTCCAGAGATGTATGACACTGGGAAAATGTGTCGGATTTTTCAATCATTTTTTTGTATCGTATTCATTTTTTTTTTGCATTTTTGGAAAAAAATTAAGTTTAGGATATAACCTACTGGATGTCGTTGCTTTTCGCGATGTTAAGAGAGTAGTAATAATGAAAAACTTAAACTGTGATGAAGTTGGTGGACGGACATACAAAGTAAGCCGGTTCGACTGTATTCACCGGCGCCCGATCAAAATTAAACTACTAAGATTTAACAAATTTGAATAAAAATGCATACATAGTTCAAATATTTTTATTTTTGTGTGTTGTCAGAATGACAACTTTTGGATGAATTCAATATTAAATGACAGGATCAAAATGAACAGCCTGGGATTATAAGAAAAATATTACACTTTTTTTTAGTCAAGCGGTTAAAAAAAGAAAATAGGTGAACTCACAAGTGCTGGCATAAAGTGATACTAACAATAAATGTAAGACAATCAAAAATCTGGACTTGGGGGGCGAATTGCTTAACTATTTGAACTGACTTAATTTTACTTAGTGGCGGTAATGCTGCATTAAAATCTAAGTTTTTTCGGCAACAATAATCAAAACCAATTCTAAAAAAATGACAATTACAAGTTTTTTTAAAAAAAATTACGAGCATCGAAGGCTTTGTCATTTCATGTCACACTACTACTTTTTTCATGATTCTTTCAAGAAATACAGTAATCTAACATTCAACTATGACAAATAATTCAAAAAATAAAAGTACTCTGGATGCATGCTTTCATTTCTTTAAAATGCTGTACTAATAATGCATCTGAAATGGTTGGTCAAAAATGTTAAAAAACAAGTAAATTTTATAAAAAATTTGTCCATTAATGAAAGTCTATGTAAAACGTATTTTTTCACTTATTTATAGCAGTCTTTTTGATTGCTAAAATCCTGCCGTTATTAATAGAGAGAGAGTTCCACAGAGAAGTGACATGTAATTCCGTACATTTTTTCCCATGACTTCAAAAAATCATTTCAGCAGCATTTACTTTATAGTGTTGGAAACCAATCTAGCTCTTTAATATTTAAAAAAGCAATAGATGTTGTGTAGCAAAAACGAATTTCATCAACCAGTGCGTTCTGTTAAATAAATTTCAGGCAACATTATTTCGGGAATCTCTTGACTGCTTTGCATTACTAAAATGGCAATTGGAAATATTTTCTCATACTATTTGCAACAGTATGTCAAAATATATTAATTTTAATTAATTAATTGAGTTTCGCTGTAATTATTGACTTATTTCGTTCGTCCTTTGAGCAACCAACTGGCAGTAAGTTCAAACCAACTAAGTTTTTTCGTTTTTGCTTTCAGCAACCAACTGGCAGCAAGTTCAAACCGAATGGCATTTACTAATTTTATTATGATTTATTATTTTGTTGTTTCAGTTCTACTCATAATTTCTAGAATTTTCTTTCAATACAGTGGAGAAGAGATTCAAATAAATTGTCATCACAGAAAATCTCATTTCTACTAATGCAAACTTACTACACTAAGAAGTAAAAATAAATTTTTTGAAATTTCTAAATCTTTCACTCGAAAAAACTGTTGCAAAAAAATATGCATATTTCGTTGGCTTATTTGTCCAGAAAAGCTAAAGGAATATCAGTTTAAGTTGCAGCTAAAACATTAATATATATCCACAGTTTGCTTTTGTTCCTCCAAGTAAAACTTTGTAGTTACTTCGATTTATAATCTGCTAAACTAATTTTCAGTTAGGGTAAATATTGAACTTCATAATTCGAAATTCTTTGTTGCTTTTGATTACTTTTCTTTTAAAATATAAGTTCTGAGTGACATCTACCAAATTTAATGCATTGATAGATAAGATGCCTGAATTTGAAGACGAGTCCGTCATTCAGGAGAACTCAGTAGTCCTAGAATAGTAGAAAATTTTTTAAATTTTGTGGATAAATTAGCAAGAAAAGTCTAACAAACGATTGTATTGTTATTTATGAGTCATATCAGATACGAAACTCAATCAAAAAAGACGAAGATTTTATTCACAACGAAATTTTTATTAAAAGCTATGACAGCTATATCAACTCTTTTGACAATAACATCAGCTTTTCAAAACGTGCAATTTGTACAGAAGAATTGAAAGATGGACGGATAATAAGCGATAATCAATAGCTTAACTGGTTCAGCATAGTTTTCGATAGTTGAAATTACTAAGAAATAAACGATATCTTTTTATAGTTATAAAATTTGAACTGTGAAATAGTTTTTTTTCTTCTTTTGAATGAGCTGCTCGTAGTTGCCAATGCACTTTTAGCAGTGCATAGAGGGATATTCAAGAGACTTTAGTTTGAATTTCAACTTGACACGTTTACGATCTCTAATTATGTGCTATTCCAGAGCCTAACACATCACACTGTTTTTTTTTTTTTTGGAATTCGGTAGCGTCTTCATAAGCAATCAAAATTTCTCAGTAATACGATCGAATAGGAGTTAGAATTAGAGTTTCTGCACAAGCAAGAAAGGAGCATACGCTGGTGCAGTGTAATGTGAGCTAAAAATTGTTATAGCAAAGAGAACTGAAGCTAGAGATTGTGTGAAATGTGTAAAGGTAGCAACAGACTTCAACTTTTCCAAGCTAGTTAAAAGCCTCCTTCAAGTGGAATCATTGTACATTGTGTTTGTGCCACGTTACACTACCAGTTCCTCTCTCGCTTATCTTCATTACGCCTTAACGATGGTAAATTCTATTTTTCACTTATATTACTCATCAACACTTTCAATTTTCATAAAAATCAAATAATACATTGAAAATTTTGGTTCAAATTCAATGGAATTAAAATCATTTCATGACCAGAACCGTGCAAGAAATTGATCCTTCTTGGTTGAGTTGAAAAATCATATGCTAATGGAAGTGGGATTAGAATGATAAATTAAGTTATTTCTTACTATGATTTTTGTAGTCAAAAGCAGCGAAAAAGAAATCAAGCAAGAAGAAGTCCGGCTCAGAAGCAGCTCAGTTTGACCAGAAGACAATCCAGGAATTCAAAGAGGCATTCGGTATTATGGACCAAAATAAGGATGGCATAATTGACAAACAGGATCTAAAAGATCTCTATGCAATGATGGGACAAATTGCATCAGATGCTCAAATTGATGCAATGATCAAGGAAGCTCCCGGACCCATTAATTTCACTGTTTTTTTGACATTATTCGGCGAAAAATTAACGGGTAATCAATTGTTAGATATCAGGATTACACAAGTTCCATGTGTTCCTAATGGCAATTCTACTAAATACCCGGTTATGCTAACCATTTAATGATTTATTTTAGTCCCTTTATCAATTTTTTGATACAAAAAATGATTGGATCAATTAATTATTGGGCCTTACCTGTATTTGACAACAATGATTTTATTTTAATTTAAATCCTCTTACTGCCTTTTCACTGGTCTCTGAATGTGCTTTGTAAAATTTTTTTCGAAAAATAATGGTTTGGTTGGTATGCAGAAATTTGCTCAATTATTATTCAATTTTCTCTTAATTAAAATTATACATTTACTAGTTGAAAAAATCGGACATGAAATGCATTATTGATGGTCCATCAGAATAACAGTTGTCGATGTTTTTCCATTCATCGTCAGTTACAATAACAAGAATAAAAAAGCACAAATGATTGATATAACGATTTCAGGAACGGATCCAGAAGCAACAATAATCGGCGCATTCCAGATGTTTGATAAGAGAGATTGCGGTAAAATATCGGAAGAGGAGCTATTGAAAATTCTGCAAAACAAACGAGGGGAACCCTTCGATGATGATGAAATCAAGGCAATGTATAAGGTATCATTCGTATTCCTTTGGCTCCAAAAACACCGGATTCTTTGCACTGGCAGTTTTAATCCTTCCTTTTATTAATAAACTCCATTAACTCATTACTGTCTAAGAAGCACTACTATAAGAATGTTTAATCTAAGTACTTGATTATACTTATCTTAATGAATGATTAAAACTTATCTACCGTTTGTTAAATATTTCTTTAACATTCGTAGGCGTATAGCCAGATCTTCTGTTTAAACATAGTTCATTCAGGGCAAGCCACCAATTGAAAATGGTCAAGTTGACTACAAAGCATTTGCTCATTTGATAACAACGGGCGCTGCTGAAGAACTTGCCAAAGCATAAAAACGGCTGCAGCTTGATGTGCATTGCCAAGAAATGTTAAGGGAGTACTTTTTGTGTTTTATTCTCAACTTAAATAAAATGAAAAACTGTAATTAATTGCTCCTCGAAACATTCTCATTTTCATTCTTTACTTATCAGAATACTTATATTTAAGTAGGGCGCTATTGCTGTCGGATTACACACTTATGTTCCATTCCTTTCTTTTTACAATAATTTCTATATTAAGCTTTTCTTCGACTTTAGATCTTTTAACCACACTAATTTTCTCCATCAGACTCGCTCGCTTCTAATGATTATGCTAGCATCAGTGATCCAATGATTATTTGGCATTAAAAATTTTGCTATCGCTCTTTCTCGAATGTGCGGAAAACCATACATTTATGTTTTCTGTAGTGCTAAGCAAGCAAAAATAAATAACAATAGTGATCCGGCAGCCTTTGCGCACAAACTTGATGAACGACTTTTTCTAGCTGACCTATTCGCGTTTACTATGTAATGTTAAATTGAAACTTTAGTTTTACTATGTACTCGCTGCTTCTGTTTTACGCCACTTCCTCTAGAATTTCGCATTTTGCGAATAGCACGTTTTTAAGTTAAATAAGTAAAAATTCTAAAATTTGTGATATTAATGAAACTAGATAATAACCATTACGCACATTAAATATCAGCCAAAGAGTGCTACTGATGAAGTGAGGAATAAAACTTTAAAACAACATTCCTTTATTAAAACCGTTGCATCATATCACAACAAAAAGTTTTTTCTTTTCAAGTTCAGTTGTGCAACTATAAAAGCATAGCTTATCAGACCATCTCTTCCCTATCATGTTGAAAGCATAAAAAATAAATGGAACTCCATAATTTAATTGCGACTAAAAGAATAATCAAAACTTGCGAACTGACGAACAACATTATTGACAAACAAATAAATTGTGCTGTGAAGGCAGCAAGAATACTGAGAAATACTATGATGGTTCCATTAGACATAAGTTCTGGAAATGCGGTTAAATAAAATCATAAATTAAACAAAATCAAAAAATGCTATAATCTGCCAAATATCACAATTTTATATGCCGAGCGAAATTTCAAAAATCAATTATTATTATCAGTTACTGCGAATGAAAAGAATATTTAAGATGGCGAATGATAAAAAACACAGATTTGAAGATAATTGAACAGCATTACTGTAATGGAAGCAGCTGTTTTCTTGAATTTTTGGTTTGATCCTTCCTATAGAAAAATGTGGATTTGGAGATTCTTCGAATATTCATAAATCGAGCATTTAGTAAAATGTACAAAACCATAAGTTCATCAAAGAATTGGCTGATGCATCGTTATGTTATTCGATTGACAACCAGTCTTTGAAATTAATAAAAAAAATATTGTAAAAAAATATCAGCCATGAAAATAAGCGCATCATGCTACTTGTAAAGAAATTGCAATCAAATCGATTTTTAAACTCTTTAAATAAAGCAACTAAATAATTCTTTTCAAGAAAGGTATTTTTTTACACTTATGATATGAAAATTTTCAATAATTCAGATCAATTTTTAAAGAAATTAATAAAGTGAACGCAGCGTTTTAATTCACACTCAACCAATGAATTTCATTTGGAAGAAAAAGGCACTGGTCATTCTTAGATTCGGAAATTCGTTAATCAAATTAAACATCATCTATTAAAATTTTGAACGAATAAAACTAATCGAAAGTCGTAATACCTGGTTGTTATTCATGTTTGTCTTGAAAATTTTTAAAAAGAATGACGGCTGTACCATATCAGGATACTTCTTTTCCATAACAGCCAGCAATTTGAAACTTTATCCGCAAAATAGTTCATAAATGACTATTTATATTAATATTTCCAGCAGTCTAATATGTTACATCGTTTTGACGAGAATCTGCTTGCTATAACTTTATTTTTTGAAAATTGCTGATGCAATCGAAAATTATTGATCATAAAGCATAAAACAAAGTTTGCTACAAAGTTTGTACGAGGAAATGAGAGACAAGGTTATTTAAAGACTGACACTCCCATATTAAAAATAAACTGCTTTTCTAAAAAACGCCAAGTAAATAATTGCAGTTTAGCATTTAATTAATTGAATTTGATAGAAAAACAGACTTCAAATATTTTGAGATGGATTATATTTTCCATCAAGAATGATAATGCAATGAAAGAAAATTGTTTTTTCCAGAGAAAATACAATATTTTGGGAAAAGTTCTGGTCGAGTGTTGTGTCACATGTTGGACCTTAGTAACTGACCAAACCTTATTTTTTTAAATGATTAAACCAGACTCTAAGTAATTTCTTACCCACTTATCATTAAAAAAGATAAAAGTCTGGAGTCCAATAAGCGCGCATTATGGCTGTTTGGACATATAATAAATTTCAGATCAACGAGTTTCTGAAAAGTTGTAGATGCTTTCATGATTTTTCAGCTTCCTCATTCCACCTGCAGCAGATCCTTCCAGAGATTTTTCCATGATTGATCCTCGAGTCATATGATGAAGATCAACATAACGATACTTTACAAGAATGGAGCCCCTATTATCTTAAGAGAAACTGAAAATTAATTAATCTTCGAATCACTTCCTTTTGAAAACTCGTGGTATCCTATTCTTGTTTTTTCTCTCATTGTTCGAGAAATTTTCAGCGTTCTTATAATAACTGCCTATAATTTCCCACTATTGTTCTAACAAATTTTTTCCGGTTGGAGATCATTGCATTCTTGATTTGTGAACACTTTCCTTTATCATAATAGTGCTGTATGACATTGCTGTTATTTTTCATAAATTTACATATGTCTTAATCAGGTCAGATGGAAATAACATTTGCTGGTGAGAGTCCCACCGTAGCGCCGCAAGCGATTTGAAAATAAATTTCAGATTCAAAGATTTTTGAAGAAAATGCAATAGCTTTTTTTCTGCTTTCTCTACTATTAGATATATTTGCAACTCTCCCATTCAGCGATTTTTATTTTTTTTTACTTCCAAGTAATATAAAAATATGAGTGAAAACTTTTGTTCCTCAGAACGTCACGCAAGAAAATTTTTATAAAACTCAAAAATTGACGAATTTTCGGAAAAAAGTTAAAACTTTTTTTGACGACTGTGCAACCTTTCTGATTGTTGAGAGGTGTACGCAAGGAGATTGGAAAAGTTGAGAGAAAGTAGACTCTCTCCCAAAAAGATTTGGATGTGAAATTAGAGCACAGTTGGTGGTGGAATCATGTGACAGGAGATCATACAGATTGGTTTGATGAGTGCTGTTTTATTACAGAATCATAAGTAGATTTACTGAGCTCGAATGCACAGAATGGTGTTGTTGCGTCTTCATTTAAATTACAGTATACAACTTGAATTTCCTCAATTTCAATTTGAATATGGTAAAGGAATTATTAATAACTGACACTTAGTGATGAACAATTAAATTTGGTGTTGCATTAGATTAATTTGCGCTTTTAGTGTTGTAGGGAACGATTTGAAAGTTAACTTAAACTTGAAATAAAATGGGGAATATTTCCATGGGATCTGCTCAATGCAATCTTTGTAGAAGGATTGATGACAGCGGTGAACAATCAAAGCAAGTAATCTAATTTAACTGTATGCTAACAACAATAACAAGGCATGAAGCCCTGAATGAATTAGATATAGCAGTTTTACGAGGACTGCATAAAACTTTCTGTAATTCTCGGTTAATGACTTTTTTCCAGTGCATTTCATAAGTATCGAATATTGAAAAATTAAAGCGGGTGTTTTTAATGATAATAAAACGGCATAAGTTATATTATAAACGCTCGTTAATAACAGTATGCTTCATTTGCTTCTTAATTAAAAGTTTTAGCAAAATCAGCAGAATTACAGAAGTCAAACTTTTTTGAAATTGGTAATGCTTAAGAAATAGCTGGTATTTGATCGATATTTAAGTAGAATTCCTGAGCTAAGACATTTTCAAATTATTACAATCATAACTCGCAATAACAGTAACCGTAGTTTCAATTTCAACCAGTACTGTTTGATAACATCTGCTCTTTTTTGTACAGGACAGCTAGCTAAATGCTCAATGACATTAGAAAACACACTTAAATGAACCATGGTAAAAGTTGGGAAGTAGAGAAACCACAAAATTAAACAGGTTGCACTCTCAGGCAGCAAAAGAACGCATATCTTTGATACAAAGAAAATTTTTGGAATGAATGACTTACGAATTCTCCGGTATTGTTACGAATCGGATTCGTAATATACAGCTAGTTATAGTTTTATTACTGCCCGAATACCAAGTATAATAATAATAAAACGAAGTTAAAAATAATACCAATTATTATAGCAGAACGGTAAGCGAAATATGTAAATATTAATATAATGAATTGAAAAATAGGATTGAGAAGAAAGAATGTAATGAAGATACAAGCAAACGGGGTATTGGTTGCAAAATTAAGGCGTAAGAACAGCAGTAGTAGTGGTAGAAGATAGTAACACAGACAATTACAATGAACTGAGTAGAATTAGCGCAACTTTAGCTCTTTCGCATAAGAGTTTCTTATCTAATGATCTCCTGAGAGCTCCCTTTGTTAATTCAATTATTCTTTCATAAACATTTCCGCTCCACGGTACTTTCGGTACAGTATTTTTCCATATCATCTCTTAGGAACTTAGAAATTTCTGCTTTAATTCATAATAGTTTTGAATATTGGTTGAAATTGACTACCGTTGTCGCTCAAAACAAGTTTAAGATATCTGCGTCGCGATACAAATTTGCGAAATATATGCGTGAATATTTCTGCTGATAATTTTTCTACAGGTTCCAAGTGCACTGCTCTTGCAGTGAAGCAAGCGAACAGCGCTACCCACTTTTTGACTATTCCATTGTTAGTTTTGATTAAAAGTAGTCCTAAATAATCAAGACCAACTTGTTCGAAGATTTTTGATTTTCTGATAAACAGTTTATGAAATGCATCAGAACTAAGTGTGAAACTCATAGTTGAGCCAAAACAGCGATCGAAAAGCAATATGGATTATGCCACTCAATAAGAATCGTTTATGAAGTACTGTTTCAATCAAGCATTCCTTTGAATCAGAATTAATTCGAAAAAAGAAATCGTAGACAACGTGGAGGTGGTTATATTTTAAAAATGACAATTAAAGAAATGATAACAGTTTCAACCTTAGAAAATGAAGAAGCTAAAAACTAATCTTCCGTTAATAATAATGCATTAACTTGTTACATGTGAACAGCAATTATTGATAAAATGATAAAAAAAAACATCGCATTTGTTGGCTTTCGGCTCTCAATTTTTCAGTCGCCTTCATCAAGTTCCTGTTACAGTCTAATTCAGCTCGACGTATTTTGCAACAATGCAGTAAGCAATCAGAATAGGAGAAATAACAAAAGAGTGGAAAACAGCAATCCAAGGATATTTCAATTACTATGAAAGAAAATTACAATTTAATTCAAAAACACATTGGATTGGATTCTGTGGAATAGTAACTCATAAAACGGATTTTCTAGTTCGTTAGTTTCACTATGCTCTTAAAATCATTTCTTTTTTCAGCGTTTTCCTGACTGACGGAATCTCTTAATTTACTTTTGCGGGTCTCTGGGAGAATTCGATCAACACATATTAATTTACTTAACACTTTTAAGATTGTATACAGGCCTTAATCGAAAACATTTACCCACACTCCACAATCCAGTGACGACCAAATTATATCGGAAATGGACACTTTGCAAGAAATTTCAACTTTTGTGCAATGAGTCGGATATTATATTAGGATACTGTATTTGTTGCTGTACGATTTGCTAAATACGGGAATCAATCAATCAGCATCAGCTGCACAGATGATATCTTGCAATCATGACATTGATTTCGGTATATTGTCTAGCCTTCCAAAACTAATATCTCTCAGCTAGATAAATACCAATATCACACGAATATCTTTGACTGTCCATTTTACTCTGTATTTTACACATTTTACCACCACCACGCCTCATGTAAAAAAACCGACCTGATTGATTACTTCATTTTTGCTAATTGAAAAGATTAGCAAAAATAATTTTCGAGATCAAAAGAATGGTAAAATTAAACTTGCCTGAAAGTTAATCTCGTATCCAGGCAAACTTTCATAAGGAATGCAATTTTTGCAAAACAAAAATATGCAACATTTTCAAGCACTACGTCTCTGTTGCTTACTTTGATTAAAACAATCGTTATTAAAAACTGTAATACTATGAAAATACTGCGAGAAACCAAGTTAGTTAATCTAGCAACACGAACATTTGTTTTATTGATTTTTTCCGAAAAGATAAATTGCTGAATGTTTGCAAAACAAAACTAATTGCAAAGAAAATGAAAACCTTAAACAGATAATAAAAGCATTGTACAATAATTAGTTTCATATCAAATGAAAACTTGAGGTACAAATGCAAAGGTATTCTTCATACTACACACACTACTTGTGCATTTAATGTACGCTGCATAAGCGAAAAAATTTTCAAAATACCTAGTTAGAAATGCAACAGTAACATCTACATAATAAAGATTTGTGGACATGCAAGTGTATAGCAAAGAAAATACCATAGCACTGAAAGTTGAAGATAAAACCGGCGAAATCTAATTTAAAAAAAGAAAATTATTTCATTACCACTTACACAAATTAGCATAAAAATATTGCTGTGCAGTTCAAATTTGCAGAATGTGCCATTTCCCTTATGGACTTTATAAAATTTTATTCATCTAAAGAATTATCCCTACGAGCAAATGAGATTGAAGTATTCGTTTATAGGGAGCGAAATGAGCAACATAGACGAATCATTACAGATTTGTAATGACTTGAAATTGCATAGCCTCCAACAATGTTGGTCTAAGCTAGAGTAATTCAGCGTTTCAAAGACTTCGTTTTCTTTAAAATCAAAGGTAATTTCCCACCTAAACCCTCATCATATACAAAATTTATAAAATAAATACATTTTGATAACAAACAACTATCCTGAAAACGTGTACAAAATATCTACGAAAATAACCAAAACATCATTACATCAGTTTTGCTGATGAATCAGACAACTAATTTATATTCTTATTAACTATTAAACACATTCTATATACAATCTGAGTTAAAGATAAATAAGTAGGCGAAATTATTCATCATCATCATCATCTCCCTGTGGTCGGATTGTAATTTCGCGTACGGTTGCATTTGCCATCGCACCAAGTAAAACCTTTAACAAACAATTTTACAATTCAGCACTTCGAAAGTTTTGGGACTGCTTGAAATGATATGATGGGAATAAAATTCTCAAAATATGATAACCAGATCATTTTCTTTATAACTTTATGAAAAAACAGCAAAGTAAAGAAATCTTACTTCTGGGCAAGAAACGAACACGTAGTGGTCATTATTATAAGTCCCGCACAATGTTCGCACTTTCTCTTGCAATTGAGGACTTGTTGTGACCCAAATTGTGTAAACATTCGATGGCGAACAAAGCAAACATTCTTCAAGCATCGGTAAATCTGTTTCAGAGTCGCCACATACCAAAATTTTGCCACAATTCATTTTCAACCCCATTTTTGATTTGATCAAACGAATCCCATGACCCTTATTGAAAATACGGCCAGAAATCTTTGCCTAAATAGAGAATAAATGAAAAAAAAAAAAATTTAAAGTTAACGGAAAAAAGTTAACAGTAGAGTTGCAATAACTTGAAATGAATGTTTCAATCAAATTATCCATCAAAGATTCCTAAGGATTTGCACGTCGATTTTGAATATGCACCAAAGTTATTTTTAAAGAGCAATCCGCATTAATTTCATTACCATTCATGAAAAATATATGCGTAGTCAATTAGAATGAAGAGTCGGTGACAACATAAAAAATCACCGTAGCGCTACTGACTTCCGACAGTGCTACTTTCGTGAAAATCTTCAAATCGAATTCCCCCTCTCGTAATGCTAAAGTTACAGCCGTGGGATCTACTTCTTTCACTATTTTAGATACTGCTTGATATCTGAAAACACATAGTAAAAACTTATTTTGTTCAAATTTTCATGAGTTTATAAAATTCTGTTTCCATGAACGTTTAAAGCAAATATTTGCTGATTGCCGGTTAGCATGAATCTATTTACAAGCAATTCTTGAAAGAAAGAAATTGAAACGCGAACAAAAGAGATGAGCGATGCTTAGGAACCGAATAGTTGACATCCTGCCGAGCGATCGTAATGTGCCCATAATGTCTCTGCAGGCCGGAACCAATCCAAGTAAAGTTACGATATTCCGGTTGTTCAAGTAATTCTTCAAGCTGAAATACATAGCATAAACTTCCACTAGTTGAATCAAGTATTTATTTTAATCATGAATTGCTCTTCATACTCTTTCAAAGACATTCGCTAATAGAGCCAGATCTGCGTCATTAACACTATCATCTTTGAACTGTAGCGATGGGTTTAAATACCACTCACGACCAGCAGATGCACCATATGCATAGTAGCCTTAAAAAATATTCCAGTAAGCAAAAATGAATCCTACTGAAAAAATATTTAAAATATTATTCACTGTTACAGCTGCTACCAAAATTTATGAATTTTTGATTTCTATTTAAGAAAAAGGAAAACACAAACCTTCTGGCATTGTGCTGACGTTCAAAATTCCAATATGCATCAATGGTGAAGTGGTAACAATTGCGCAAAACTGGGCACAACGTCGAGCAAACTGTGCCTAAAGGTTTCCTTCTTGACAAATATCATTTATGCCTCAAATCATTTATAAATCTCAGAAAAAATAAACAAAAAATACAGCTAAGTCAATCTTCAAAACACTAACATGCATCAAGGATTTTAATACAGAAGATTTACGTTTGACATACATAACTTTGAATATTCATGAAGGAATTTAAAAGTACTTGAATTACGGCAGAATATGCTGGCTGAATGCTGGCGGGATAAGAACAAGAATACGATTTAAGTGTGCCATCACGATCGGTAAAGAAATGTTGAAAATGATCACCTTCCGTTAATAAGGCAAATGCCTTATTAACTTCATCAACGAAAGCTGTTTGTCCAGAAGGATGGTAACTTCCAAGAGTCTGAAAAATGACACAACATTCATAGCGTATTGATCAGGATAGCCTACAACAGCATGAAAGATACTGAAAATTCAAATCTAAAATTAACCATAACGAACTGCTCCACATTGTTGATTTCATCACTTTGAATAAATCTGAGGAACTCAAGATCGTTTTCTAATTCAGCCAATTCGTTTGTTATATCAAATTTTGCAGTGTTATGTTCGCTACCCTCATCCGAATCATCGCCTGCAGCTGCAGTCTCCAAAATCAGAGTGTACGTACCAGGAACACATGAGTTTTCAAGTGATGCCTGCAGCAAAATAGTTCATCAATTAAATAATACATAACTTAAGTAACACCTACTTAAACTTCAAAAAAGTTCCGTACGAAACATTTTTGCTTTTACAATTATCTCAGCGAGTGAAAACAATTAATTACCTTCGCATTTTCGAGCGAAACGGAAAAATGAGCCCGAATTGGAATCCCTTTCAAAACCCGTTCAGCAATTTGCCGACGTACCTGACATGTCTTATCCATGAGTTGATAAAAATCGGCCAGGAGTTTTATCTAAATATATGATCAACATAGATATTTAAACCATTGAATTACCACGATTTTACAAAACAAAAATATTAATCATTTCCTTATAAATCAAACATAAATCGAGTATGTTCAAGACGAATACATTTATCGGTAGTGCATACCTCAGTAAGCCTGATCACTTCATGAGTCCATGAGGGGTCCAAGAAAGCTGTACTCCATTCATCAATATCATGACTCATCAAATACTGATTCAGAAGAAATCCATGACCACGTCTTACCTCCAAGGACTCTGTTGCAGCTTTGTAAAAGCAATCCGCAAATACCTAAATTTATGGAGCATTCAAAAATATAAATCAATAAAAAGAAAACTGATTCCAAAAATCATATCCTCAATACCCCACGCTTTCAAAAACATGGAATTTGAAGATTGAAAATAACAGACAGCTCAATATGTCACCAAACATAAAACCAAAATACAAATTTCGATGGGAATTAATTGACTACGTTAACCTCGGCATTAGTGACATCCTCAACACGATAGTAACATTGTTTGTCCTGGGCATAAAAACCAGCATTGCCCAACTGTACTTCAGTTCCTGCTCCGGATGAAAGTATGAGTGCAGCTGCAGGATTACAAATCAACATTTCTTTTGCAACCAAATTCATTCCATCTTTAATCGGTGTCACGACACCCACATCCATTGCCAGATAATGAGCTACCAATTTAGCTCGTGGTAAACCTGAACAAAGTTCATGTAAGGGCAGAAAATAATTATGCTATGTAAATAATAACAAATAAAGTAACCAACTGAATAAATAATTTAAATACCATCCATATTGAATTTCACAGGTTTCCAATTAGGAAATTCTTTGCAAGGAAATGCCGTATTCACATCATCAACAATTTTCAAGCAATTATCTTGATAGACCCGATACGATTCAACTGATCGCCGATTAATCACTGCTACTTGATACAAAAGATCCAGTCCAATGCGTTCAGGATATTTCTCAAAATAACGTTTCCACGCCTGGAAGGAATCGGTTTTTGATGAAAAATTTTTAAACATACTACTCTAACTGCAAAAAAAAAGAATGACATGAAAATGAAAAATTGAAAGCGGACAAGATGATTAAGCATAGGTAGCTTTGGGATTCCCACTGATAAAACAAGTCTCATCATTGCGTATTTACCATGCTGTCATATTTTAGTAAGTAAAATTTCCATAAACGAACCTTCAGCTTATCAGCGATACCTTTCGTATAATCGAATCGTTCAACAGAAAAAAAAATGCAGCCTTTATCCGATCCAGCACAAAGTAGCTTAAAAATTTTTATATTACAATGTCAGAAAACCTAATAGTAACAAAAATAAAACGATTTCAAGCAATAAAAACTAGAATTCACCTCTTTTCGTATTTCAGTTGCAAGCTTCGTGGTTGCTGGATTTTTCACGATGTTCAAGAAATCTTCGTTTTTAATTGATACGGGGAAAACACCCAATGAACAAGTGAAATTCTAAACAAATTCGGTCAGATACTATTATTAAAAAAGGTTTGAATCTGCGTGTATTAAAAATTACCATTTTTTGCTATTCAAAAACCTCCACTTACGTCTCATAATAGAAAAAAAAAAACCTAAAAAAAAGCTTCCTTAATGTAATTTCCAAATAAGTGTGCCCAAAGATACGATTCAATAATACAAATAATTACTTCATGAGTGACGGTAAATATATCAATTGTACTTTCATACTGAATTCGGGCACGCGATATATGTTTTTTCACCAGTTCCACATATTTCTGTCGGTCCCGATGGGTTTGGAAACCGACCTATGAATGAAGTCTTTTACATATTATTCAGGCACACGATTTCTAAATATATGAAAAACTAGAAATTTCTTAGTTACTTCAGGAATTCCTCGGAAACTAGAATGTGCATAGATGGGAAAAAGCGGAACGAATATCAAAAATGGTAACTCGCTTGATATTTTCCAGCTTTTATACGATCCCAAGGCAGAAAGTGTGTTCAGTTAACTGACTTTTGTGAATCGAAGTAAGGCTCGCATTATTGGTTCCGCAACGATACGATATTTCGTCATCCAATTGTCTGAAGGTTGGAACGGTATATGCAGAAAAAATCCGACCTAAATAAACCACATATTTTCAAAAAATGATACATTTATTGCCACATCAAATTAAACAAAACTGTGATGCAATTATGACTTATAATGTAGCATACTGCCCACCTCTAGATTACTATCTAAACTTCTCATCATTTGTCCTGTAAGCATTAGATGATAATCGTGGATCCAGATGAAATCCTGCGGTCGGCTATTCCTGACAGCATTAATCCCGAACTGATAATTAACTCTAACATATGCACACCAATGTTCTCGAAGTATCTGCAAAATTGATAGGGCTAAGGAAAACGTTAACAAAGGCAACATTTTCAGTGCAAAAATAACAAAAATGAATTTTGGGGGTAACTAAAAATAACTTCCAGGAAAAATAAGAGCATGCAAACTTGTTCATCATCGTAATCTTTAACAATATATTCTGGCAAATTGTGCAGTACAGGCCAGAGCAAACCATTACTGATGCCTCCGTAATATGTGTTATAATCTTCCTGATTTACGATCACTGGATTCAATTGGTAGTTTGATTTATTGTAGTCGTGCAGCACTGACAGTAATGACATCTCACGCCTGAATTAAACAAGTCACAACTGATTTACTAAAATTTTTTCTGGCATATATAATTTTTAAAAATTTATAAGTTTCAATTCTGCTTCGTATTGAAATTTTTTTCACTCCACATCATCAATTTCATCTTTCTGCATCGTTTTTTCCACTTTCTTTCTTTTAAAGTTGTTAGTTCCTATCTTTTCCAATGTTTGCTTCTTGAAACAAGCTACTCTTTCATTCCCCAATCTAACCAACAAGACAAAGAATTTTAATCAACCATTTATCAACTAATTTTTATCAATTTAAATCAACTAATTACTTACTCCACATCCCGTTCATTCTCTGTTAATGTGTTTGGTTTCGCGTCGTCACCTAAAACATGGAAGATTTCTCCAGCATTAGCCTGTCGCAGAAGTGGCAATCCAAGTGAATTAGTAGAAGGAGGTGCCTGAAAGTTGAGATGGCTAGAAATTTGGTTCACTTTCCGATAATTACAATGATGACACTGTGATCTACCACTGATAATCTGTAAGGAATAGTACATGATCTTCGGGAAGCTGTTTGGCATCCCCCTGCAAATTCATTCCAATATTTGCAAGCCAAATATTTTCCTTATCGACACTCATTACTGGATCGACACAGGCTACCAAACCACCACTTCCTTGTTGAATTTCCCAGCAACCACTTAGTTTACGCTTTATTGACACCGGCGGCGCATTTGAAACATTGATTACGCGCTGCTAAAAAAATCTTTCTAAATATGCTAAATACAAATGGACTAAGATTTGTTAAAACTGTAGACACTAAAAAATTTTCTTTACTTTACTTAATATAAATGTAATTTTCCCGCCTAAATCATTACTGTTATTTTGATCACAACACTGGAAAAGCGACGAATGAGTTGTCAATTAGAATATTAATCATAGCAAGTTTTTGAAAACTCATAATCTCGAATACAAAAATACAAATAAACCTTGTGGTGGGAAATATCCGTCAGCCCACCTCCGGCGTGTGCATCATTTTCAAATGGTTCATCAAATTCAAGCTCTGATAAATCCAAATTTTCAATGGAACCTTGAATGCTAGATCTTCGCGAACTTGCTCGACTTCGCATCATCTGTTATTTCCTTATAACTTGAATTTCAAGGAAACTCGAAAAAAAAACACGCAGTTATTACATAAATATTGAAATGACGTTAATCAACCTGCAAATGGCGATATTTTTCGCCAAAACGTTTGGCATGGATTCCAAGCATACTTTGTCGAACACCAGGAACAGCTGCGTATAATTCCCTAAAAAACATCAGACATACATTAGTTATATTACTAATGACACACTTTAAGAACTTTACGCTAGCAATAGCTAAACGGAACGTAATAAAGGATAGTTCGCTTTCAATGAAAAATTCAAATAAAGCCAATTATAACCGTAAACGACTTTTACTGTTGTTGACATCGTAAAGTGCCAAGGCGAACAATAAGGCATCACGATAATGAGTACCAGCCGATAGATCCGAGTCATATATCAATGGTACGGCAAGACGCCAGAATGCAACCGAATTGTAGCCCAAATTTGTTAAAAAATGATCAAACATAGGATCATATGATTTCATATAAGCTAAGCAGAATTCGAGCACCAAAAGTAAGCCCTAAAAAATATTTCTTTGAAATTTCAAAAAGCCAAAGAAATTATTGTATGACAATCAGTAAAGTCCACTTTTCATAATCCACAAAATTTCGAAAATTCAACATCTCTCGAAACCTGAAACGCGATTTCAGAAAATCTGTCCCGAGCTCGCCACCGATTTCTTAAAATTACGGAACATTCGCAAAGAAAATCGTCGATTGAACTGGCATTCGGAACAGTTTCATCAATCTTCAGCAAAATGTTCGTTATTTCCTAAAAAAAAAGCAGTTTTTAAACAAAGTAAAAAAGATACCAATAGGACTCGACCATCTGCAAAAATTTGTTTCAAGAAGAAATTCAATTAATACTGGACTGATTCTGATCATAATCGTCAGATCTATTGCTGTTTTCAAATTTAATTTCAAACAAAAAATTATTTGCAGAATTTAATAGCCTGCTACGACCAAAATTTCGAGAAAGTCTGTTTATAAATAACTAAAGAGCAATATTTGCATGCCAATTTGCATAAGCAAATGTCTCAACATTCAATGAAATCCGATATTATTCACGATAAAGTTTAATGCCATCCTGTTCCTCCTTCGTATTTCTTGACCAGAAAATAAAGACTGAAGCTTGTACAGAACTGTTAAAAACAAAAGCCTACTCGCCGAACTCTTTCGACACAATCCGTGTCATTTCTGATAGCTTGAGCGGATCGCTGAAACGGGCGGTCAGCCAGAACTTGGGTAGTAAATTGATTGTCCTGCTCCTCGCTGTCCACTCCGAAAAATGTACAATCTTCGTGGTTATTTAATTCTGGCATCAGGTTGACAACTTGACCAGTAGGTAACGTTTTCGTTATCAGCTTGCTTTGCATATCGTTGCTGTTGTTTTCTAATCGGTCATGACTGTTCACTTCTTGACTGTTACTACAATTTCAGTCTTTGAAAAACCAAATATCTCATTTTATCAGTAAGTCCAGCTGCCGAGATGCTTAATCATTACTTTGTGCCACCTTCTGATAGTGTACGAAATCCGTGACTTCACATGTCAAATCCAGACAGTGAAATGGTTACCAAATCACAACATGCAAAGGGGAACTGCTGAGTAAGTACAGATATCGTGCGGAAACATCAGCTTGATAATAAACATGTCTTGAAAAAGCCCTAATTTTTATATTCAATTTATGAATCAGATTTGATTTCTTATTTCGGTGCAGACCAAATTCGAAATTGAGCACATGTTAGACAATTAAATGGATTGAAGAAGCAATAGTAACCAGTTTTAATATTTGTTTAATAATCTTTGTATGGTTTGCAACATAAATACAACGATGAAAGAAAAGACATGGTGACCTACCATACCATCTATAATTTATTTTTCGAATCAACAAGAAATCATCAAAACGGTTAATGCTTTTTTCCAAAATCATAAAAATGATACTAAACTGTTATAATACATTTAATGCAAAAGCAAAAACGACAAATATGTCTTCTTTTTACACTTCGCTACCCGCAAAAAAGTGTAATAAATAACTTACCTTTTAACATTTTTCGAACCACACGCACTACTCCAGTGACCTACCACCTGCATTTTATTATTGCAGTTAATAAGATTTTTAGGACGTGCTTCGAGTCGTGATATAGTGGAATGCAATGTCCTATCGATCACTGATTCACCCGCTGCATTCATTGCAAATGCTTTATCCAGAAAGTCGGTTGATATGTCAACTTTCTGCATTTCTTTCACGTCTGGTGGCCTGTCATTCATTAAATTTGTACTACTTTGATCCATATAGCCTAGAAAAAAGAAATTTCAGAATCCTGACATGCAATTATTTTTTTTTTTTTTTTGGAAATAAATCGATGTAAAAAATTCTCAGTGATGGCCTTGATGCCAAAGGTAAGGTAAAGCATTAAGCATGTTAACAACACACAATGAGTAATGAGCGAAAACATCAATACATGGAGTGATAGTAAGATGGTACCAGTTGTAGTGTGCTATCACACTATCAGTGGCAAAATCAGCAACTGTAACAACAGCATCAGTAACAGCAGTAGCTGTAGTAGCACCATCAACACACCATCAACAGTCTTTTAAACTGCCGGTAGAGAAAATATCAATCGGGTTATCCGACCCGACCCAACCCGACTTAACTTGTCTTTGTACCATGAGCAAACACCTCGGGCAATTAAAAAACATCAAAGGGACACCCTCTTCCACCCTACTTCTCTTCATCCTTTCCTCTACCTCACTTAATATTTATAAATATTTCCATGGCTGACATGAATCAAAACAGCTATTTGAGTATATATACACAATGGAAGAGAACATGAAAGAACAGTATAAAAATGATTATGAAAAAGGAGAGGCAGAGAGAGAAAGATTTATGAAAAGAAAAAGGTAACTCTCGGCAATAAGTAGAGAAGAAATGTTGTTGAAAATGAGTGTTAGAAAAGATATAAGTTATAATTGACAGTTAGGGAGAACTATTATTCTAGAGAGAGCATGAGAAGACGAGGTCAACGAACTCTCACAAACAAATTGAAAAATTTCTGCAACCAAAGATTATTTCCAGGATAGAATATGTTCTCTTATCGTTTAAGAAAGTAAGAAAACAGACGGAAATACATACTCAAATATATATGCACAGACACACGGACATACTGACAGACACACAGACACACAGACACACA